>JANBQC010000212.1:0-39518 GCA_027576995.1 Dimargaris cristalligena
CAGGGGCATACTTCCGATAAGTGCGAAAAATAGATAAAAAATAAAAGTAGGTAAAAAATGTGGTAAGTTCACCACAGGTAGGCTGATTAAAATAACCCAGCTAGGGAGGCTAAGGACTGGGCTTTTACCATCTGTTTTTTCTGGGTGACCTTCCTCAGTAGATAGAGGATCTGAGAGGCTAATTTTCAATGGAACTTATTTATTAGAAGGAACTGCAGGCTGGAGATATCCAATATAAGACCAAGATGATTTATCACTAGTACTAGTTTCTATTAATACTTAGTCAGATGGGGATAAAGTCCCAAAGAACTGATTATACCCTGTACCTAGAGGGGTTTTAAGTACATTTTGGTAGGCAAATTAGAGCAGAGGACTAAATAATTATCCAGATAAGGTAAATAATTCAGCTTCCATGAGTAAAGGGTAAAAATTAATATTTTCATTGTTGCACAGAAAAAATAGGGAAATAATCTCTAACTAAAGTGAAGAGTACTGAATTGGTAAAATTTCCCAAGCAACTGAGTTTGGAAAAACCTTTGAAAAATCCAGTAAATGCTAATCACCATATAACTATCCTTTAAATTGAAGGATATTATGCACTGGTCCAGCCAGATAAAATTGCAAACTGCATCCCAGGTTTTATAATGCATAGGATATAGCTGATAGAAGGTACTTAACTACCTTAAATCAGTGATAAGCTGGTACCCACCTCCTTTATGGGGGATCAAGAAGGAGGGGAAGATATAGGTACTAGTGTAGTGAACTTCCACATTTTTACCTATTTTTATTTTTTATCTATTTTTCCCACTTATCAGAAGTATGCCCCTGATGAGTGAATGAGCCCTTGCCCTTGCCCTTGCCCCTGCCCCTGATGAGTATAGTCATTTTTACTCTATTTTTATTAGTAATAGTATTTTTTCCATTAGTATTTTTTATTTTCCTATATACCCTTGACTAAGCTACACCCCTGTCCCTAACTGGACTATACCCCTGCATTCACAATGCCCCTGGCCTGACTGAACCACTATTCAAAGTACAGTTAAAAAAGTTGATCATCCCCTTTCCCTTTTTATTATCTATTTTTCAAATAAAGTTCAGTTTTCAAGGATTTAATTTCAGATATTTATACCCCCTCTTCCTCTCTATCCCCCCATCCCCCACTAATACTGATATTAGGGATACCATATTGAATACCCACCTTACTGAAGTTAATTTACTACAAAGTACCTAGGCTCTTATAAAAGGTTGTCACTAATTTATTAGCAAAGACCCCATTACCTACCTACCTACTACTCACCTTGAACACCACTGTCTGATTCAGTGGCATATGGGGTGGTTACCAGGTTGCTATGAGGATTGCCCATGTGGTACTGGCTACACATCCCAAAATACTCCCTCATCCCCCACCCACTACTTAATACACTACCATCCCCCCTAATAGATACTAACCCTATTGATTTTGCTATCTCCTCCCTACCAACATCCCCCCACTACCCCTACCATTTTTAGGTCCCCCTCCTTAAAATACTACTGTATATTAACCATATATGCCACCCTGATACCATATTTCCCCTAGAGAACTCAGGCTCAATTTGGTCTACTATTACTGCAGTCAACCCCCTAACTATATAGTTCTTGCAACCCTCAGAGGAGGTGAATGGTCCCGGGTTTGGACAATCCCTTATCCTGACCAATGAGAATGCTTCATCTAACCCCCTCACTATAGTGGCCCCTTCAGAACAGGCAGCAAATGGTAGTTGCTCTATCCAGACACTAGAATTGTAGATATAAAAAGCAGTAATGCCTTGGGTACTCAAAAGTCCTTCATATTTCAATAAAGTACTTATTATAATTACAATCCTATTCTCCAAACCCTACTTGATATTATTAATTACCTATCCCCACTTGGCACCCCATTATATTCTGAGCTATAACTCCACCCCCCTGTTTTCTTTTTTTCTTTTTTTCTTTTTTTCTTTTTTTCTTTTCTCTTTTTTCCCCAATATCTCTAATCCTACTCAAATTTGATAGTCACTGGTAGGTAAAGTGTGAATAAAGTAATGTAGTGATCTGTGGCAATATCCCTTTGAAAGTAACCCCTGGACATCCACCTTTAATTCACTACCAGCCCCATCACCCCCCTCTGTTAAAGTTTTACTGTAAGGTCCTGCTACTAAGTAGTGGTGGCCAATACTTTCTTTTATTTAATGCCTCCAGGGGGGAGATTTAAAATGCTGTAGAGGTGCTACTCTTTGCAACCCTGTATAAATAAAATATGACTATTCTTCTTCCAACATATGGCCATAACTGAAAAATTTCAAAAAAAAAAAACTAAGATATATTGGCTACTCATTAAGGATGGTATTTGTACAAAATGGAGATATAGTTGACCCAATACTACATTATGGCTTAAGCCAATTAGTAGGACAGCTATTTACTGGGGCATAATTGGTATTATATATAAAAATTTAACTCATAAATGATAATGCTTGCTATAACACTATTTCAACCAAGAGCCCGGAATTATTAAGAAATGAGTATGGCCCAATAAAACTAGGATTAGAAATGGACTATATCGCTTTGGGAATAGTGGCAGCCTCTTCACTTTCAATTGGAAAAGCCCGACTTAGCCCACTGGCTTTTGATAGTGCTTAACCGAGTCGGACTTACCTCAAACTTAGTTAAATAGTGATACTGAACAACCTTACAACTGTTTATCCAAAATCGGGTCAAATCAAATTGGCATGTCTGGTATAGTTTTATTGAGAGATCATAGCTCGGTTTTATCCTTCTTTCGCTTCTCTTTCTTGGGTTTCTTGTCCTTTTTGATTTTCTTTTCTTTTTTGTCCTTGGACTTCTTTTTCGATGCCCGGTCCTTCGATTGGGACTTTGCCGTGACTTCGTTGCCATTTCCTAGCGATTTTACATGTATGATACTGGCCACCTTTAGACTTGATTCTGTTGAAGTACCCTGGTCCAGCAATTTATCCGGGTCAACCCGCCGAAGTTTACCCGTTTGGCGCCCCCGGGCCCCTTTGGCGGCTACACTTCCACCGCAAGCCAAAAACAGTTCCTGGTCGGTGAGATTCACGCTATAGTCTCGTCGCTCGTTGGTCGCGGTTTCCGATCGCTTCCGTTTCCCGTGACCATCACTGGTCGAGTTATGGACCAGGTTGGTGGCGGTGACAGTGTTGGAGCTTTTGACAAACATACTCCCCAGACCGGGTGCGGCCGTTTCCAAAGACGAAGAGTCGCCAATGGCATCACCATCGTCGCTGTTGTCCTTATTCGACACAATGGGCGCGGCCCCGTGTTTTTCGGTGGCCACATCAATTTTTTGGCCCGTTTGGATTTGTACCTACCACACGAATAGATAAATGTAGGGAGGGGCGATTGGTGATGAGACGTAGAGTTTGATGATCTAATAATAAATAATAGTATGGAATAAATAGGCATCGCTAAACATATAGAAACTATTGAACTTACTGAGCCACACTTGGTATCGACCTGAATATTCACCGCACTTTTGTTGTAAATATGATCCCACCAGGCAAAGTCGTAGCTCCCATTATTGGCCCCGACCTGGAGTAGAACAGTAGCGTATTTCATAGTTTGTGATCGGACAATATTGGTATAGTCGGGTTAGTAGGAGTTGGATTTCCGTTTAGTCGCCCGTCGTTTACAGCGACTAATTGTCATCCGTGGAATATGGGTAAAGTAAAAGGGAATGGCGGGTAGTTCTAGCTACACGATGCTCCTTACCCCCTTCGAATCGGTTTTCTTGGATACAACGAGTGCCTTTGTAATGCCAGTCTTGTCTTTTCCGAGACCTTCGCCTCTGGTGGTTTGTAAATCGATGGGGTACGATATATATGCGAATGTAAAGGGTCACTTAGTAATTAATAAAAGACCCGGTGACAGACAGTTATGAAATTGTCGGTTCGAGGGTTCGTTAAAGACTACTGGGTCGTTAAAGCAACGATAGGTATGCGTTCTACATTCCATGGTTTGGCAGGTGACTTACTTTGACCAGCCAAATTTAGCCAGCTGGGCGGCTCCGAAGCCCGAGAGGGTCATTGCGTTCGCAGGTGTTGCTAACGGGATAGGCCTGGTATGGTCGGAATAGCTAGGGAATTGAGGAACTAGGAGTTCAAATTAGCTTAAGGGACGAAGGTTTATTTGGGATATTGAAAATAAATAAATAAGAGTGTTCTGTAGGATAGGACCTTCACAACTGAGCTGGAAAGTGTACTTAGGCCCTCATGCCTTACTTGTGGCCCTTTCGGTTTAGCAGCTTGAAGGAATTCCGTCGGCCGGGGTTATTTTTTTCTTTTTTACATTTAGAATTGGACTGCTCCATCTCTATTCATCCCCGTCAATTTCATAAAACGAAGACCCGTAGACAATATATATTTTATCACGTGACTATAATTTTATATGGATGACCCTTTGTAGTTATTAGCCAATTGCCCATGGCATTTGTTATGGGAAAGTTATTGGGATCACTTGGGACTATATGTTGTACGGCTCTATTCCCCCAACCAAAGGGCAGCCCCCCACCCACAGGGCGAATAATCTATCAGGCCAACGAGCAAATGCGGATGATTGCGACCGTACCGATGCCGGATGACACCGCTCCGTGTTTTACCGCACATTACTTACAGAGACGTGGGGGAGGGCTGTAGCTGAATAGGCCCAACAATCTCCCTTTGGAACTAGACAGGGTCACCACAGCCAGAGTATAGTAATCCTCCCACTGTTTTGACTACAGCTTCCCCCTTTTTTACCGTTACCCAGCTGATTCCTCTTCATTTATCCCTCCTCTTCAACTCTTCTATCAACATGGCCTTCGAATCTATCGTCAACCGCCGCAACCGCGTTCCCGAACTTCAGCGTCTCTACCAGGTAGGGAGGAACATCGTAGATTAACCGACACAATAGAGCAGTCCACCTAGCTACGCCCAGCCCCGTAACCTTGAAGTATAACCCTATATTTGAATGGAAAGATTCGACTGTAGATTAGTTGGAGGTCAAAGTGCAATTTAAGAGAATCGGTCGAATCCGGCCAACTCACCTACCGTTATTGCCATATGCTACATATATCCCTTTGCTTTCTTATACCCCCTTGTTTACAGACGAACCTGAAGGCCCCCATCTACCTTCGCGGTGGTCCCCGTGACAAGATCGTTGTCTACGGCGCCTACTCCCTACTGGCCTTTGGTGTTGCCCTGACCGGCTACGAATTCTCCAAGCTGCTCCGCGTAAGTTCCCTCCACTTAACTATTCCCCCTTAATACAAACCCTGTGCCATCTTGGTTTGTAGTATGCGTAAACATATCTTTAATACCGCTACCCTTCTTGAACTTCCAATACGGTATTATCGGTCCGAGGATTACTTTCACCAACATCCTCTATTACAATTAAACTAATCCCCACCCGCATTATACAATATTCTATTATTTTATTATGCAATTACCGTTGCTATAATTTATCGACCTTCACAAACAGGGAATCAAGGAGTAATTTTGCCACTTATGGGGAGACATTTCCCTGTCTAACCTCGTGTACCCTAAGTCGCCCCAATGCTTGGTCTGGAATGTACTATGCTATCCACTCTATATTCCGCCGAATCTCCTCCGTCCTGTCAGCACTTTTCTCCCTGGTCAATTCCCAACCCTTCTATAGTAAGGCTTAGTACTCGCTAAGCGAAGGGCCAGGGTCAGATTTACCTGGGCTCCTGTTTAGATATGGAATAAAGTATTTATTCATAAAGTAACCCCCCCTTTTTTTTTCATCGCTAGCCAATTATACATTTGGGTGAAATTCGGCCCAGCTGTATAATGGTTTAAATGATAAGTATATGGGAAAATATATGGAAGATTTATTTTTAACCAGTAATTTTTGCTTCAACTAACGGACTTTTCGTTATACAGTTCGGTTGAATCTCTCCCATTTTAACATGGCCCATGGTGGCAGTCTCTTATCAGTTGCTGTGAGGGTATACAGCCGAAATAATAGTTACCGGTTTGATGCTAAATGAATAATCGCGGGTATTTTTATGCCTAATCTTCCTGCCCTTATATATACAAATGTCCAATGTGTATATATAAATCCAAGCTGTTCTAGTCCGGTATTTGTAATATAAACCTAAGTCACATATCGGTTGTATATTCAATGAGGATGATATAATGTTGGTATTTACATGAAAATATATACAGCAAATAGGGCTGAATAGGGTTATAATTAAAAGAGGCAGTAGAGTGTACCAATGATATCCTAATATAGGCACTTCCACCCTACCCGCCCACTCCACTTACCTTGCCACAGTGCGTGGATAATGTTACAGGTGAAGCTGATTTGTGGATACTATATGACCAGAGTCTTACTACATACATTAGCACCCCCCCATACTAGGCTGATTTTCGGTTCTTTTTTTGAAGCACCATATTTCCTTTCATTTACACAATGTCGATTCCCTCGTACTCGCTCTGCCGGTCGGCCCAGCAATTAGGCCGTGTCGTGGCCCCGGCTGTTACTCGCACAACTTCCCAATCGACCGCTCTTCTCCATTCATCGGCGATTTGCGCTGATCTACCAGCCGAATCCAGCCCGGCCACCTCAGCCGCCGCCACCACCGATTCGACCGCGGTCGCCGAAACCAAGCCCCCTCAGTATATCAAGGTCCGTCAATACCGTTCGACCATTGGTTTGCACAAGAAGATCCGGAATATCGCCGATGCTATGGGTCTGAAGCGAAACGGTACCGTTAAGGTGTTCCCCGTCGCCCCCAACGTGGTGGGTAACTTGGTGTACCTTAAGGAAATCATCAAAGTTGAACTCGTCAATACCCAGGAAATCGTTAAAGTAAGCCCTGAGAAGGGCTACAAGGTTGTTGGAAAATACGAAGCCAACCCTTACCTTTAGTCCATCATGCTGCGTGCTCTGGGTTTTTATTGACTATACTGTATTGTGAGTGTGCGCTGTTTACAAAATCACTTATCCGAGACCAACGTATATCTCCATTTAAACAACTATAGGGGGAATAAAAATATTATTATGTTTACAGATTAATTTGCGTGCAAGGTAAAGTTATGGGCGCTTTTACCCTAATTCTGTCAGAAATGGCCATCGGATAACGATGACAACTTTGGTGGTCCCGTCTGCCTCGTGGATTCATATTCTGGTTTAAATAATGTACTTGCGAGTGGTTCGAATGTATAGTATGCTAATTGTAGTACAGATTCTGAAGTAAGCAATGAGATTCATTGATCGAGAGCATGGCCAAGAAGATTCTCGGGCGATTCTAATCATTTCACTCATTACATACAGGAGGTAGTCAGTCGATAGACCTTCGCCCGGACCTTGAGCAGATAGTTCTGGTTATTTAACGAATCGACGAAGTCCTGGAAGTCGTCGTACTGCAAATTTATGACTAATACCCGTTATTTCCGGGGGGGGGGTATTAAGTGGTAGTAGGGGGAAAATAAATGCATTTGACGGATTAAGGATAATTGCGCTACGGGGGATAAAATACACGCGGTATCGCTGATGATCGAAAAATAAATAGTGTACCTAAGCTGTGTATAATGGTGGCCCACACATCACAGCAAATCGCTTAGACTCGATATCTGAAACGCAACCGCCATCGTAGGCTGTGTCTATACTTACCCTGGGCAGCCTGGTACAGCTGTTGATAGGTGAATGTACTATTGTACGTTTCGTCGACCATTTTCTGCAAGTGCGAAATAAACCGTTTGGGCTCTGCACGCCTACTCATACCGGTACCCATTTGCGACCGGGAAAAGTCCAAGTCACCCACGCCGTCTTCGAACGCCTCAAATAGGCTATACTGCATGAGATGGACGATATCCATCGCGTCCTCCTGAGTTACAAGCTCGCGTAGTTCCATGCGGGCCCGCGCTTCGGCGAGCCGAATGAGCGACTCAAGCTGGCGGGTGGTAATAGGCGTGGAGTCTACGGCCTGGCGCTTATTTCGCAGGGTGAGATAAAAATCCTGCAAGGTGGTGCACGCTTCAGGCGAAAGTACCGGCTGTACGTACTTACGGGCATACGCGATGTATTTACGCAGAAGAGGAGCGGGAACTAGATCGAGCTGTTCTCCTCGGTTCAGACGCACTTTGGCCAACAAGGGTGACGGGTTGTCGCTGGCGTCAAACAAAGCCCGTGCATCGCCCTGGGAGGCGGGGAGTTGACTAGGGGTTGGATTGGACTGGCTATTGTAAGTCTCTTTGGTATCATTGGCTGCGGAATGGATATTCATAATATGCTCAGACAGGAACTGGTCGCGCTGTAAATTGGGTTTATCCAACATAATGAAAATGAGGTCAAACCGGGATAAAAGGGCGCTACCCATTTTGAGATTCTCCGACACCGTCTTGGATTTATTGTAATGGCCTCCTACGGGATTGGCCGCGGCAATAACGCTGGTGCGCGCAGGGAGACTGCACACAATACCGGCCTTGGCAATACTAATGGACTGTTGTTCCATAGCCTCCAGGAGGGCGTTATGGTCAGATGACATTTTGTCGAACTCGTCAATACAGCAGCACCCTTGGTCACCCAGCACCAAAGCACCTATGATGGAAAGATGGGATAATAATAATAATAGATATAGTAATGCACCTGGTCCGAAGGCCGTTAGAATGGCTTGAGTTAAGGCCCTATATAAGGATATCCTCCGGAAACAGACGAAAAGAAAAGTATTCCCCGCCGGGACTGTTCAACATGGCAGTCAAAAAGACTTAGGAAATGAATGAGTGTTCAAATAGGCGCTTACCTGCTTCCAAGGCAAAATCGCCCGTTGCACTATCCTTGCAAATGGTGACGGTTAGCCCGCAGGCCGAGGTGCCGCTGCTTCCGCAGACGTAAACCCCCCGGGGGGCCACATTGACCGCGGCATTAAGCATTTGTGATTTACCCATACCCGGGTCCCCAACCACCAGAATGTGGGGATCCGAACGAATTGGTATATGGTTCTTTCCGTCCTGGAAGGTTCGACGCTTACCACCAAACTGGCAAAGAAGGATCCCAGCTTTTATGAGTTCATTTCCGTAGATGGTCGGACAAAATGAGTTTACAATTAGACGGAATAGCTGGGGCTCTTTGAAGAGTTCCCGGATAAACTGTAGGTCCTTGTGGTTAAATTGAATCGCGTCTTTGCTACTAGTATCGTTGCCTGTGTCGTGCTCTCCGGAACTACCTTGAGAGCCACCTACCGTGGGTGATCCTCCTACTCGGGAAATCGACACAACGTCAAGATACAGCATGTACATGGCATTCTGGCTTTTGCCTCGACTGGGTCCCATGTCGTTGGCTTGAAGTACTTTAACGACGCCCGTGCAGTTCACGACATCCCCGGGCAGTACTGCGTCAACCAGGTCGTGGGTTAGCTCACATTCTACCGTTCGTGGCACCCGCCCCGAGTCCAAGCGGTCGTCCGCAAACTTTTCCTGGATGCGAATCTTTTGCCAGTCTACGGTTTGAGTATCGCCTTGGGTACCCCGCTCGGGGAAGAATTCGCGGGTTTTGCAACCGGGGGTAGTGCATTTAGCTGGCTTGATGTATTTGCCGTCGTGCGCCTTGAGAGTTTGTCGCCGGCTGCAGCTAGCACATTTGAACGAAATCTGGGTCAGGAGTGGTTTGACCAGCGATGTACGCACCACTGGGTGTAGCAAGCAAACCAAGTAGAGGTATATGTATTCGTGATCACAAGTCTTTGGGAAATCTTAGATTAAAGACCAACTAACCGAATGGAAAGGGGAAATTATGTTTGAGTATGCTATGTCTATAGAAACTTACCGGTCCCTCGAATGCAAACCAATTTTCCTACAATTGATATTATATTTTATTTTTTGAATGTGGCATAGTTTGTAGTTACGAATGAGTCAAGGTCACCAATACTAAAGTTACCGCCAGAGTCCAAGAACTAGGGCTGGCTCTAGCTATTTAAACTATAGGATATGGGCCTTCCCAAAAATAAACGCTCCGCGAACTTACCGACAAGGTTGGACTTGAGACTCTTTAGTGGAGTGATCGGTTCGTAGTGAACTAGGCGGACGTATATTTTGGATCTTAAATTGGACGAATCGGGTGTTTCGGGGTTAAGGCCGCGTTGTCGGAGGGACTATTTGAATTTATGGTAGCGATTAGGATATATATGACAACGTGGAAACGCAGTGGTGGCTTAAGTTAGTCGGGATATGCCTAGAACATCGCCCTACTGGGTGTGCCCATGTTATATCAACCCAAACAGTGCTCTATGCGGTAGTCTAACTTAAAAATACGCCCTTACCGCAGAAAGTGCCAACCCCATGGCACTCAAGACCGAAAGGGGCTTAGTGGATAATATTCGAGTCAAGAATTCGCCGTGTTCGCCGTCGATCAGGTCTGAATAGTAAACGGCAACACTGTTGGTTAACGAATTCTGCCGAATTGAATAACAGTGCCATATAGACAGTCCCAAGAGCACAAATCACATGGTCAGGTGGCGCGATATTAAAAGGCGGTTAGTATATTCGTATAATAGATACACCCGACATACCGTTATTGTAGATTCCCAAGACATACATTTGTTAAATAAATGAATCCAAATGGGTGAATATGTAGTACTATTTATTGATATATGTCCGCTTACGGGTGTGGTGCGCCTGGCCTGAAAATACGCATGCATCTGGTCTAATAGTTTCTTCAGCTGGTCATCTTCATCCAAGCCTAGGGAAGAAGGGAGGTGTCACAATAAATATAATCCAGGAATTAGGTTCGGTTCAAGGACAATAGGCCACAGTCGAAATTACCGAGCCTTACGAATATCGCTGGAAGACTGCTAGCTCGAGGAAATCGCGGCTGGGGATAAAGCGTTTAGCTAAGCGACTGGATTCAGTTTCTGTCATACATAGAGCCGATAGAGTCCTACCCAATTCGAGAGCATACACGCGCAGTCAATATTACATATGGTTTATGCGAGGGCTCCTTATTGTAGTAAGACTTAAGGGACTGCATATACGGAAGAACTACTACACAAATCAAACATTTTGTTAGTCGGTTGTATTTGGCCTACCTTTGTTAGGAAAATATATCTCCCATTCTGGATATCCTTCCCAATCAATATCGTCAGGGACAAAGTCAAGGCGCGGTCGTTTGAATGCCATGTTGTAAATGCTACTATGCGACTAGACCAGGTCGCTGGATACAGTAGTGGGTAACGGGAATCGCCACGAGTGTGTGAGAGAGGGAGGGAGAGAGGAGAAAACTAAAGAGTCCCAATTGAGTCGCCAATGGGCAAATGGGACAACGATAAAAAGGGGACCGGAAATTGATAAATAGAAGTGACAGGTCAATGGCAGAGAAAAAAATGATTTCCAGAGAGGTGAGCCGCAATTTCGAGTTTATCAAACCAAAACTACTTTACAACCAAACAAGGCAAAAAGAGCTCTACTAGGTTCGTTGTATGCAGTTCTCTATAAAATAGTATACAGGTTAACTAACTACGTTCGTATACGCTGCGAGCATAGGAACTGCGGCACCCTGTTACGAAATACAATGGGAAGCTGGCGGGACTTGCACTTCGTAGTAAAAATAATACTGAGGAATTGGAAACGATTCTCTTTTCTGAGCAAGAACCTCATGGAAACCGAAGGCTGACCAAGCTCATCCAGTTTCCTCAACGGTCCGTTCCTTCGTGTACACCTGTTTGTTAGTCTTATTCTCTCGTTCCCCACATGACTATATAATGTCAGCTTTCACTTCTTCTGTCCATTCCCACCCCCATTTCTAGCTATTTTCTCTCCATTCCCTCCTGAGCCGTCTTGAGCCTAAGTTTCTTACCACATTCCCTAGTCCTTTACCAGTTAATTAGGTCATGGCGTCACAATATCGGTAGGTGGTTTGTATAGCGACCCTCATTGTACTGCGTTATTACTCATCTGGGGTTGCCCTTATACCTGCTTCAGTCTAGTAGCGAGTTCTCTTGGCCATACCCCTGTGTGGGCAATTGCCTCACCTCTAATCGATGCCAGACAACTTTTTGCTCGGAGTTTATCTGAGCACTGAATGGCAGTGGTGTCCAGGGCATATACCAACTGGCCTTTTAGAATACACTCGGCTTTTTGGTGTAGTTATGGTAGTGGTAAATCGAAATAACCCTTTATACTTAATTCAAACAACAGTATTGGTTTACCATGTGTTATACCCACTGCAAATATGTAGGTACGAGTGGTATCAGAATGACCGCAATGTATACCTGAATATTTTTATCAAAACCTCCGCCGACAAAGTCAAGGTTGAATTCAAACCCCAATCCCTGTCCGCTAATATCGACCTTCCCAGCGGGGGCAGTTACGTGCTTGACCTAGAGCCCTTGACCGGGGCCATTGAACCGGCCGAATCCAATTTCGAGGTTCTGTCCACCAAGGTGGAAATCACTCTCCGTAAGGCGGTCGTAGGGATCCAGTGGGCCAAGCTGGAAGGTGAATTGGCGAACCCTGCTCCCCGCAGTCAATCAGCGGAAGCCACTGCTAATCCACCCCAGTATCCTTCCAGTTCGCGTAAACAGCCTGTCAACTGGGACAAGCTCGCCCGCGAAACCGAAAAAGACCCCGAGGAAGCTTCCGCCACGGGTGACCAGGCCGTTAACCAGCTATTCCAATCCCTTTATAAAGATGCGTCTGAGGAGACCCGCCGGGCCATGATGAAGAGCTTTGTCGAAAGCCAGGGCACCTGTCTAAGCACCGACTGGAGTGAGGTTAGCAAGGGTAAGGTGGACGTCAAGGCTCCCGATGGCATGGTTCCCAAGAAGTACTAGGACATTGGCTCTGCGTATTACTATTGAGGTAATAACTGAGGTTGCCGTCATCGTGTATCTGATTCAGCTGGTTGGCGACTTTAGGCCCCATTTATATCTCTAACCCCTTTATTCGCTCTGTCGAACCCAACCCCCCACCAAGGCTTAAGAATAGCCGCATTGAGCTATGGGCCAAATTCTCCTGAAATAAAGGTAGTATATATTGCTGTTTTTTCCAGTGGGGTAGTTTCGTTTTGTCATATGTACCATTGGCATAAGATGTTTAAACGTACAGATGGTTCGGAGTTGAATAGTGTACTGATGAAGTTGGGGGGCCAGTTGATTAACCATTGGCGTTATTAGGCCTGTAGTATGTTTAGGGCCTATAGATCACGTGACTATTATTTCCCCTCACTAAACCAATATTGCAGCATATCCCCCCCATGCGCGGGGGGGGGGGGCTTTGGTCTTTGTGTGCCCCTCCTGAATAGAGAGGCGTGCAAGTTGTGTTGCTTTGAAGGGTTGAATGGCCTGGCTGGGTGTGGTGAAGGTGAGGGATATCCAAGTAAACTTACAAAGTGGGAGGGCCATATTTGAGTATTCCAATGCCCACTTAGTGTAGATTCTTCCTCTCTCTTTTAGCTTGAAACCCTTAATCAATCTAACAGATTTCGGTATGTTATTTCCCATTACTCGACCGCTCGTCAGGCCGAATCGAACCAGCCGCACCCCAGCCACTGTCCGTCGCTTCGCCGAAATATCCATCCGTCTGCCGATTCCGCCGCCGCTCACCCGAAAACCCTAATCGCCCCAACCATCATCCCATCCATCCATCCATCCGTTCATCTGAATGCACATGTGTGGAGGATGGGCTCAGGTTTTGAAGGACCTGCTATGCTGCCGGCGGCATTATGTACTCTTCGTATAGCACGGCCTGCTCAAGGAATCGAAAAGCGGCGGTAGACTCACAGCCGGATGTAATCGAAGTGCCGGACGCTGGTTGACCGATTGTACATTCCATCGCAGCTACTCATCTTGACCGATTCCATAGCGGGGACATTCCCTCCATCTTGGAATCATATACCGCACTTCCCTAATGCATGCACTAATCCTTCTCAATGAACTCTATGTTTACCTATTGGACCATCTACCCATTTCTATTCCAGAATACAATGGCCAAGTCGAAGAACCACACCAACCACAACCAGAACCGCAAGGCTCACCGCAACGGCATCAAGCGCGCCGCTTCCAAGCCCAAGATCGCCCAGTTCGGTGTCTGCCAGAAGTTCCGCCGTAACATGCGTTACGCCGCCAAGAAGCAGCAGGAGCTGAACCTCGAGGCCAAGAAGGCCAAGGTTGTCGCCGCCTAATTTTCTCTCCCCTTCGCACATTCACTCCTTTTGGTCGCTGCGGTTCACGCTTGCCCAATTACCAAACATTCGGGGTAGTCTAGTCGAGACTTATTATAAACAATACCCCTCTGGCCCGATATGGCTCGCTGTATCGGTCAATTTGTGCCTGGACGATGGCCTTGATCGAAATCCCCCTTCGCTCTTCATTCCCCCCCTCCTTCCTTCCTTTGTCTCTGCTAGTTTGAGGGCTACCCTTTCGTTGGCAATAAAACACCCGTGTATTCACTACCTACTTAATCGTGACTCCTGTACTGTATAATAGAATGAGTCGTATCTCACTTTATTGATAATGTTATTTAATTCTCGTGGGCTAGATTATCTTACCACCTTGCTCCTCTTTGGCTGGCTGATTACATAATTCGCCCGGTGTCTAAAAAGGCCCGGATTTGTTGGAGTTCAATGGGCATGTCGGCTCCGCTAACGATTTCCTTAACGGTCATGTAGTCAGTCGGGGTATTGGTTGGACTTAGGACTGTGCCTGGGGGTAGACCCAGTTGTGATGGTCGCAATGTGAACATCTCCAAACGCCAAATTTGTACAGGGTCCTCGGCTTTGATAAGCGTGGCGAAATCTTGGTAGGCCTGGCGATACGATGATAGCAAGTCTTTGAATTGAATCTGGGGCCACAGGAGTCGAGCCAAAGCGAAGAATTGGAAGCGAAGGGCCCAGTATAGTCGCTGGAATAGGTTGATGCTGTACTTGACCATTTTAAAGTGGGGGTTCTCCAGAAACCGTTCCACTAATTCAACTTGGTTAGTTAAAACCGCCATGTTGAACATGTCTTGGGCACAATTGCTCATGGGCAAATTGCAAGGGGGATTGGTTCGGGCCGGACGGGCGTAGCAACGCGGGGCCAGTTTTTCCAGCCAGAACCAGGCCAACTCTGTCCCCACTTGAGTGTACGTCAAATATGTCAAAAAATGGCGCTTCCTGAAGGAGAGGGATGTGACGGCCGGCCGAGCTAGGCTCAGCATGCCGTGGTTCGAAAACTGATCAAAGTCGACTTGGATAAGCGGTACCAGCGAGACGAGAATATCCGGTCGAAGTGATTTAACCAGGGGCAACATGGCCAACGCTAAATGAGCCACCTGGTCATCTCCGTTCTGCAGATGCCGGATAAAATTAACTAGCTGTATATCAGAAATAGACATAATGTAATTTGGCCGCAGTTTAGTACCCCCGGTTACTTCATGGGTGGATTCTAGTAACTGCTTAATAATCCCCCCCCTAGATCATCAATGCTAGCCACGAAGACTTGACTACAGGTATAAAGCGATACTCCTGACGTAGCACTTTATATTGCCCACGGTTTTATTGGGAAAGCACATTTAAACAACACACTTACGGCATTAACCTGGTTCAGCTGCGGGAGTAATTTGAAGTAGATGCCTTTGCATGTACCCTGTAAGTTGTAGAGGTCATCTAGCATCAAATGCTCGGTAACGGATAGTATCAATTCGGTGGGTAGGTGATTCAGACAGTTCATTGTCGGTAGCGTAGCTTGGATAGAACTGTCGACCCCCGGGGCTGCTCTCGTCAAAGTGGGATGACTAGTGGCGAGGAAACTTATTAGCAGGGTTATGACATACATACTTGTATCAATAGCTGGGTACCTGGTTCCTTTAAAACTTGGATAAAGAAAAGTGAATAGAGATTAGGGCGAACTAAAGCAATGCATGGCACTGTGGTAAATCGACAATTTGGCGTTATTATATAGGACTTTGGAGGGGTTGGGCTACTCCGGCGTTACTACTGGAGTTGGGGCGAGGAATACAGTCGCACAGTCACCTGCCAATTATAAGGACTGCGGGGGGATAGTTAGTCTCTATGCCACCCGAGTCGAAGGTCAATCTTGCGCATGTAGTGTTCCTTAGCAGAAATTACTTTGCTACCACCCCCCCCGCCAATACATTCTTTATTATTTAATAGGTGTGAAGGCGGCCCCTGTCTTACCCTTAGGTTGGGAAAAATAGTACAAAAGGTCCCCGTGACTACAGCCAAGGGCCATAAAAGGAATACTTTTGAAGCGGCTTCAGTTCAAGGGTGTATCATGCATTACCGTGGAAGACCAGGTTGATTGACTAGAAAAGAAGCCACATTCCGGATTGATACATGGAAGCAGCCATTAAAAGACAGGATACCTGAATAATAGAATTAAAAATTACCGACAATACGGCATTACCTCAGTTTGGACGTATTCACACACCCGGTTTGCGGCTCATCGGGTGACTTAGGTTGTGTGACGAAAGTCCTTCATTGGTGCAGCTATTTAGAGGGAAAATCAAAATTTGGGCCAATATGAGCAGTCATAAAAAACCAAAAAGTGATTTCTGCCGGATTCGAACCGGCGACCGTCTGTGTGTTAGACAGACGTGATAACCAACTACACCAAGAAATCACCTACAAAATATTGTGGTAGGACCTGAGAGTACTTAGTTAAACCACAGTATTTCTTTATTAATCAGTTCTCATTACTACATCCTTTTATCAGTGAAGTCTCGATTTATTATTTTTACAGCCTTGCAATATCATAGCAAGTGAGAAACACATCAAATATCACTCGCATTTATATTTGATATCATCATTAGCCAGATATATTCGTAAACTCATCATTATTTATCAACCCCAACAGTAATACTACGTAGGTTGAACTTCAACCACTTTCTAAGTATAAATACCTTCAAGAATCGCAACTCTTAATAAAACATCTCTTTTTTCATTCTTCTGAACTGTACCAGCAGTTTTGCCTACAGTTATCTTAGTTATTCTTAAAGTTCGACTTTACTATCTCTTTGATTATAAGGCATTCACGCCTATTACTATATTAGTCGCTCTGCCACATCACAACAGAAATTATTTTGTCCAAAATATATAAATTTATAGTATTAATATTTGATTCATAGCCAGTATATATTCGATACCTTTATGATTCAGTCAGAAATTATTAGATAGCTATGGACATAGTGGTTGAGTAAGTCTATATATATTGTGATTATCATATCTCTATGGAACGACTTTTAGGAAAAATATATTGCTTAGTTTCATTCCGTATTTCACAGGCGTTCACAAATCCTCCAATCAGGGAACTCAGATATTTTGGCAACCCCAATTATCACTGTTGTAAACATTATAACTAAGCTTTGATTTTTTGAAGTCAAACAGCTGAATTCTATACACCCTCCCCCCATTCGTAATTGGGAATAAATACCTGCTGGTATTGGAGATGAATTACTTCCAAATCTAAAAACTTTAGTTTATCAATCCATCATAGCGGGATTTTAAATAAAAGAATATAATTTCCCATTATCAAGTTTAATGCCTTAACTATCTCTAGTTTCTTAGTAAACCATAGTACTACCTCTCACTTACCTCACCTTAATTGTACAGGCAGTTCCACTGCTTTCAGCTATGGAGAACATAGCCCCGGATGCCGTCTATAGCATTCAACATATTGGTAGATTGGATCCCATGCCTGACTACTTTCTTTGACTTACCACAGAGACCACAATTACAGCTTTATAAAAAAATCAACTGAATAATTACATACCATTGTATAGTAAGTGCACCTCATAATTGCTAGTCACTGCTACTAATAGATATCGGGGTAGCCCCAGGCTGTGTTTTCTGTTGCATTTATTATACTGGAACGTAGGAGCCATCTAGTGATCCTTGTGACCGAGATGGAGTGGTATCACAATTCCCGCTAGCGTTAGGCCACCGCTCTTCGGTTTGGCAGTTTCGAGGTTGGACTATGGTTGAGTGGGCGGGGTGGTCGTTGGTGGGCGATGGTGATTCGATGACGGTACCCAGTTCAGTTCCTTGGCCTTGAAGAAGGTATAAGACAACGTAATGGTGTCTACGTCGCGCATGACGGGATCATCGCCAAACTCGGGGTCGATGAAGAAAAAGACGGGCATGTCAACTTCTTCACCGGGTGCTAGACGCTGCTCCTCAAAGCAGAAGCATTGGAGTTTGTTGAAGTAAACCCCGGCCTTGAGCGGTGTGACATTATACGTGGCCACACCGATAATATCTTGATCGCTTTTGTTTTTGGCGGTATAGAAAGCCAGGGCCGTTTCCCCGGGGACCACCCGTACCTCGCGCTGCTGGGGCGTGAAGCTCCAGTTAAGCTGGTCGGAGGTACTGGCGCTGAAGGTAATGCGGAGTTTCCGTCTCTCGTCGCGCGGTTTAAGTTGCTCGGGGTCACGGCGGTTGGATTCCGTATTGGGGGTGCCCCCGATACCGGTCACGGAGCAGAACATACGGTAGAGAGGTACGGAGGCGTAAGTGGCACCCACTAAGGAAATGAAGAGAGCCACGCTGTACATCAAATATTTATTATTCTGCTGGTGCCGGGGGTCTTGGAACTGAGGGCGCGGCCGGGGTCGCTGGGGACCAGCACCGGGGGTAACGGGAGGGCGCGGAGCCGCAGTATATCTGCGTAAATGTCCACCCCATTGGCCCTGGCTAAAAACTGTCGCCCGGACAGGATTCAAAGGCGAAAGCGGTTGGAATGCCGCCAATGCCCGTCGTCGGAAGGTAGAGGTGAATCGGTGAGCAAGCATTACTTAAGAAACTGACTGTGATCAATGTGAATGAGACAAACGCGGTAAAACAAGTTGGCGGGAAAGTCAAGCGTAGAGATGGGGATAGTTGAAATGGGCAAGGGCACCATGCCAATGGCACGACGTTGAACACCCTAGTTACGCCAGCGTTTTACTATTGGGTGAGCTGGAACTAGATCGGCATACCTCGGACTGGCCCACCCCCAGCGGCCTATAGTATATTCTCCGATGGCTGCGGCTTAATTAGTAATTTAACAGTGACTAATATACCATACGGAATAATATAGGTTTGGTGCACTGGAAATAAATACGCGCTCTCCGAACACTTAATACGAGCCGATCCATCCCCTACCCATATAAACTGAGTGGTACTTAATTGGCTTTGGTGACGTACCCAAATTTAGTCAACCATCTATCAAATAGGGGTTTTTGGCCACTTTTAGTTTAGTTTCGGTTCTCACTGTGCTGCCTACTCAAGCCCCGATGAAGGAATACTCCAACTAGTATATTCTAAAAGCATTATGTCTTAACTTCGTTACTGCATATATTTAATGATGAAGTAGCTACCACACCATGAGTTGATGGTATTCGCCAAATAGGTAATATAGTTTACAACAAGAATCGCCGGGCCAGGGACTTTACACGCTGCTCGAATGTCGGTGATACGATAGGGGTATTGACCGTGTAGAAGGGATTGCACAAGATCTAGGTATAGTAAACCATCAACACAACAGGACGGTTAGCTTATACATAATATCGTTTTGACGGACATGAACGTTGCTAGCCCACCCGACTAAAACATACCTGAGGCTTTCATCGATATTCCTTAAACATAGTACTAGCGGCTCCAAGGGCGCCGAACAATACCCACATGCAAGAAATATATAGACTTACTTTGATGTAAAACTCATGGCATTCGGCTAGAAAGGTCTTAATGTTATCGTCGGCTTTGTTTTCGTGCAGAAGTATAAACCGCGTATCTGGATAAAGCGTAGAGTTTAAGAAATAAGGTATACAGGTGAGGAAATGGCCATGGATAAAACTGGTGCGGGTAGTCTAGTACCTCCTAAAAAATGAACCGGTAGGGACTGGGCTGACTGGGTGCCAATTGCCGATAATAGACATGGCCAAATGTACTTACTGCTGGGCGTGACATAACAGGATACGTTCAGTTCATTATATTTATCAAGAGTTTTTAGATACCTAGTTGGTGGCAATGTCCAATTAGTAGTGGATTCAATTTAGTATCTAGGTTGGTGAATAGTTTACAAGGGGAAGGTCGGGGGGGGCGAGAAATATGCTTATACATAAGTGACTAGCTGGCTTGACCATATACTTACAGATCAGTGGTATTCCAAACGGCCTCGTCAATGATATCCAGGGCGGCGTGAGCAATGAACTGGTTAAGGTAGCGCGTTTCCTCCTTCTGGAACCGATAAAATGGGTTCGCGAATGATTGAAATACAAAAATAGAGATGCCTATCCCGGCAATGGGTTAATGCTCTAAGATAACTAAATTGGGGGGATGATGTGGTTTCCACCGGAGTTGAAATTGATAGAAAAGGGCTAGTATTATACAATGTTTTATACATATATTCCCTCCGTTTCACACTGTCTTTGAAATTGAGTGGCACTAGACGACGCAAACGGTACCGAGGCCATAACTTACTTTGGCGCTGAGGGATGTGTCCTTAATCTGCATGCCGAATTCGGCCTCGTAGAGGGGTACGTCGTTGGTACCAACGATGGTGAAATAGTAAACGTGGCTCATGTGGGGCCAATGGGATGACACAGCGACTCGTCAAAGATATAGCCAAATGGGTTCGAAATAAGGAGAAGGAAGGTAGGGCGAATAGGGATGGAAACTGGTAGGCTAAGAAGTGTATTCAGGGATAGAATTCAAGGTAATAATGTGGGGAAATAGAGTAGTGGCGATACTTTGTAGCGTGATGAGGAAGACTCGGCGAATTCCAGTCTTGAAGGCTCTGGTTAACTGTAGCTGTCAAACTAAGCAGGAGGCCAGACTGGGTCAGAATAGGGCAGCTCGCATTGGCCCTTAAGTATTCTCCTCCTCCTATCCACAAATCAACTTGACCAGTTGAAAGGTTGGTTATCCCAGTGCGTTCTTGAGGCTGATTCACTAATACTCTCTAGACTTACCCCGGCTCATTCTCACTGATCAAGCTTATTTCTCTCACCACCTCGTCAATTGGCATTCTGGATCGGATTCTCTTTGCTCCATTCCGCCTCTTCCTTACCGAATTTATATTACCAGCCCCCCTCCAATGTCGTCCGTAGTTCGTGAAATCTTTGCCCGCCATGGCGCCCCTCCTGTTGCCAAACTACTGTCTGGCCACCGGAATCTCACAGAGTTGCTTTGTGTATTCGAGAAAAACGGAGCGGGTCGGGAAGTAGTAAGTGGTTGTACTATACCTAAAGCGATTGACTCACTAATCCCTCGAAGTCTTGTCATTGGCTATTTTTCCTGCCAGTATTCTATGCATTTTTTTTCTTGCCGGCATACATATACATCGAGTTCTTATATGTGTAGAGTCATTTTCTGACCAGATTAGTTAATATTATGATATATTGATTACCCCAGGTTCCTAAGCGGTGGATGACCCCCGATCACGAAAACTCCTACTATCGAATTGAAAAGGTGATCCCTGACAAGGTAAGTTGCTTTGGTTTTCTAGTCTGGCGACGGACATATTTAAAGTGGTATATTTATATACCCCTTATACTGGGGCCCTACTTCTTAAAACCCGTGGTTTCGTAAAAATAACCCATGTTGTATATTGCATTTCGCTGGCCTCGAGTTGCCTCGTTTTCAATCTATTATATTGCCGAATATTAATATCTACCCCCGTTTATCCTTTCATTGCGTATTCCTAGGGCTTCAAAAGCGGCAAGATTATGGCTACCAAATTCGTGCGCGGCACTCAAGTCAGCGATAAATTAGTGAGCCTCAAGGGGTCACGCGATGACGAATGGTTCATCCGTGATTTCAAACATCAATCTAGCCATTAACGCCTCTCCCCTCATACATTTAACCGTTTTCGGGGTTGCTGCCTAAAATTCTCGCAGCTAGGTGGTGATTTTTCTAGCGCTACATGTACGTTTTGTCTGGTAGCCGCCAAATTCCACCACAGCCATACCGTTCTATATGCTAATGTACTCAGTAAATCAGCGACCATGGAGGTCTACAACTACACAGATTTCGTGACGACTTCGTCTACCCACATAGTATACTAAATTGAGAGATTTGAAAATATGGAGTATTGAGTGGGCTTTAGCCAAAGAGTTATGTCCTACGTGTTAGTTATGTTGTCTTGACGGTAAATACAGACGGGATGACTAAATGTCCGTCTGTCATCGGCACTACCGTTCGAGACCCACTGCCCTATATTTCGAGGCGATAGGGCAGCCAGTTGGTTGATAGCTGCCCAGACAGAGAGAAGGGGATGTCCCTATGTGTATTTTTAGATATTGTCTGTACCCGTCTTTGGGTCTTGAAATGAGATGGCTTAGGTGAGAGAGGGGAATTGCTAATCCTGCAATAGCCCTCCCTAAACCTCCCTAAAGATTAGCGGGACATACGATCCCAACTGTGAGTGTGGTATTGACTCGGGGCCCTTTCGAATACACAACTATGCAGGGTATACCCTGGACCGCTGCCCTTCCCGCCAAAGCTCATTATTTCTTAAAGTGCTTTAAGCCAAATACTTTAGCATTGGTCTCTCTAATGACCGAAACCCCGATCTACACTTCGACGATGGGTATCATTTATATTTTAACAGGCCATAATTTTCTATAGTTAGTAGGCTGGATACGTAGCTGTAGTCGAAACTGTAAGTTGTTTAGGAGTAGCCCCGGCTCCTTATTATGGCCAAAGGCGTTTTCCTCGCATTGGAAGGAGAGGTCAAATCGGCGTTTCTCTAATATCTTTTTTAGCAACCGGTGGTTCCCTGTGAGGTTCGGGACCTCTATCAGTCAACGAAACTCGACCCCCTTCCCCTTCTCTTCCCTCTCGTCAGTGAAGACTGCCGTAATATCGGCTACCGACCGCCTTCTCTATAGCCCACAGCTGGGCTATTTTTATCCTCTTGCGGCGAAGGAATAGTAGGTATTTAAGATTTTAAGGCTATACAGCCGTTTGGAGGCGCCGAGGAGACCACCCAAGTCTAGTCGGGGCTATTGCCGCAGTTCCCGGATAATCGCCCGGTTCCGTGGACTGTTGGGTAGTTTAATTGCCTCGTCCGTTTTTTCTCTCTTCACCCCTAGCTCTAAAAGCAATACACGGACCATGGGCCGCCTTCTTGTGCCTTGGTGTCTACTCCCCCTCCGACCTCTATTCCGACCCTTTACCTGGAGTCTCTTTCATATAAATACCGCTCTATTCTCTCCCCATTTGAAAACTCAGCATCAAACAACTTCCTCAGTTTTGCCTTAACATTATTCCTTCGTTTTATCCTTTGGACTGCTTGACTGGCCCCAGTTTGCTATTTACCCCCTTATCCCATTACCGCTACTCTGCCCTATAACTGTTGACTCAGGCCTTTCCAGTCGCTATCGGTAATTCAATCAACCCCACCTCCTAGTCATTGTGTTTTGCCAACCCTCGATTTACTTTACACCACCTCCTTTTCTTCGCCATGAAGTTCAACTCGATCACCGCTGCTCTGGCCACTGTTGCCGTTCTGGCCTTTACCGCCACCACCGTCGCTTTGCCTTCGCCCGACACCGAATCACTCGGTCACCCCGTTACTCTTGAACGCCGGGACTTCATGGATTTCTTCCGCTCCCCCGACACTCAGATTAAAAGCCGGGAGGCTAAGAAGGCCGAGTTCCTGAAAAAGGCCGGTCAGTTGGACCTGGAAATCGAAGGTATTAAGAAGAAGTACAATATGGGAGTGGCCCAGGAAAACCTTGCGAGTTCCGAATAAGCCCACTTTGATGATATTACCGGCTTCATTCGAAAAACTCGGACCAGTTCATCCAAAGTTTTCTACCGGGACCCTTTCCCATGTGATGTATACTACGCCGGGCTGGATTATCCCAGGCATTATACGAAATCGCGTGTTTCGACCTTACTGGGTTTTTACCTTTAACCGCATCTCTTTTTTATACTGTATTTGAAGTGTATTCCATTACAATAAATCAAATATATCTTAAAATTGGGCTGAAATTCTGGCCTAATAGCTAAAAAGGCCCAAGCCACAGGAAGGCCGATCCATTCATTTAGAATCTTAGTGGGGTTTGATATGCCGAAATATTCTCAAAGCACAATACCGAGATATGATAGATAGGTTAATTATCCCAGTAAGGATACGAAGCGGAAGAGTCACAAGGCGGTAAATCGAGCTCTCCGCGATGCTACTTGTTAGGTGGATTTTGACCAGCGCGAATGTTTAGAATCGTATATCACAGAACATGCCAGATGGTACTCGGAAGGAGGTGTATTTCAATAAACTAAATATAGCTATCTTTGACGGGCAATTCATGTTGAGTGTCTAATGCGAGTTTAAATTAGATATTTCCTTACTCCACCCTTTACCCCTGCTCTATGTACTAAACGCACCCTAAAACAATAGGAAATTCCTTGGGTACTGTTCTGGACTCACCAAGCAGGGTACCGCTTGCTAATTGGTATTCTAATCCAATTAACAGTGCAGTTTGTCTCAACATCCCCTTTTTCACCTAATATATCCCTATCATCGAAGCACGTTACCGCTCAAAACAAAGGTTTATCTGTTTAGTTCAGCTTGGGAATATGGATGAAATTCAGCCCAGCTATATAAGGGTTTACATTATATGTGTTTGGGAGAATATATGGGAAATGTATTTTTAACTAGTAATATCAGCCGAATCTAATGGATTTTTCGTTATACAGCTTGGATGAACTTCTCCCATATGGTTGTGTTGAGAGTGGAAAAAATAGTGCGATTGGGCTAGAGTGGATTATACGGACTAACGAAAGAGCAAAACGACATACAATTACAAGGGGAAGTGGATAACAAAAAGCATATGATATCAAAGATTCCACGGGGGAATTCAACTAATCAAACGATAAACGTCGGACTAAAACCCGGGGGCGGTGCGCAAAAAAATCAAGTACATATCAACGAGTGTGGAAAAGCGGCAATTCGGCGCCGATATGGGATCGGCGGTAGAGGGCATCTTTGAAATGACTATTGGATTGCCCCATACCTGCTCTAGTTGAGCCTGGTGGAAGGTTGGATTTAACCAAAGGTGTTGGGCCGTGACAGACTGAACGGCCAGGCAGGGATATGAATTGGCATGAGGGATTTAAACCCGACGAAGAAGATTCTTGACCTGGGTTTGATCGCAAGTTTGATCGTAGAGGAGGAGGAGAAGGGATACAACCGATTTCCGCTGATTGGGCTTTGTTAATACGGGGCACACGGGATAAATGGTTCGTATATGAGAGGGAGCGGGTAAGAGGGGTAATAGGGCTTGTCAAGGAGGTAGTAGGGGGGGAATGGCGATTTACAACAGGGGGAATGGTTGAGGTATCAGAGGGTACCCGGTGCCGAAGGGTAAGGCGATTGAGGGAAGCCGTCAGCCGATCTTCCGATTGCTGATACGTAAATGCCGACGGGGCCTTGGGCCGGCGGATCGGAGCCGCTGGGGTTCCCGCGGGTGGAATAGGGGTCGGAAGTCGCCGGCGGGAATGGGTCACAGGCACGGGCGGCCGGTGCCGTTGGGGATCAAAGTTGATAAGCGATTTATCCGGGGCTTCCGGACAACTAGTCAATAGATCCAGCTCAGCATTTTCTTTATCCGACAGGAAATCGAGGGACCTGGCAGCAGTTACTTGGAGAGCAGGAGTGGGTGGTCGAGACCGAGACCGAGACCGAGACCGAAACCGACGAGTAGACGGCGGTGACCTATCGGATAAACCAATTCGACTATCCCTTACCGGTGGGCGCTTGCCCAGACTGCTCGAAACTTTGGGCAGGGCCACGGGGGGGCGGTCGCTTTGGGAATGGTCGGTTTTGAGTGTTAATATCCGTACGGGGTACGTCAGGGGCGATTTGGTAGACGTTGAAACTCGAGGCTCGGAATGGAGCAAGGGGACCGGGACAGGATCAATATACACTTGGAACCGGAGCGGTTTGGCGGGTGGCTCCAAAGAAGCCTTGGTTGGTAGCACCGTACGAGACACCTTTGAGGGATGCATGTCGAGTACTCGTTGGAAATGAGGGCTAGTGGTAAGGAAGGGGTCGGGCTGGAGGGAGGGTAGGGAGTTGTTGAAAACGTAAGACGGGCTAGAAGGAAAATTCGGTCAGGCTGCGTAAAAGGAAGGGCCGGAGACGTAGCGGATGGGTCGAGAAAACTCGGGTCAAAGTGGAGCAGTTGAAGGATAAGAGCTATCGGCAACCTCCGTGTTGGGGAGAAGTATTCGACCGACGAGGTACACTGGTAACGAACGAAAGGCGGATAAAAAAAGAGCGCGAAGGGCAGGCGCGAGTCGCGTCTAGTTGGTAGACCTGTAATATAATAGGTAAGTTACACAAACGGATAAGAAGGAGGTGCCACTGGCGATATCTTCGGCTTTGACAGGCACTGGAGAAGGGGTGGGTAAAGTAGGTAGGTAAAGGTAGTGCTGTGTGCCCTTCTTAGCAGCATCTCTATGCGCCCCTAGTTCGTCACCTCCTCCCTTGGATAACCTCCATAGTATTGCTGATGATTACAATACGTGGCGAAGACTATCTCCGCCTATTGCGACTGAGCTCATTCTCCGAAAAATAAACAACCCTCTACCGAGGAGTAAACAAACCCCATCCTCTATATGTTTATGGTTGGTTGTATTTTGAAAGAACGGTTCAGTCGTAGGGAGTGAGAATCGGGTGATTTTCGGCTACGAATGACTGTATTGGGGATTAAGTAGGAGGCAGCCAGTGCACGTTTACCCCCTAGGATTTCCCCACTTTTATAAACGCTTGTACATTGTCCTGGTCACCCATAATATCCAGCCTGAATCACGGGGAGTGGTTGTCCTGAGGGCCTGCAAGTGTCCACACAGTGAGCAGTTTACTCTCAATACAGTAATGGCGCCTTTGGCCAAAGCCCAGTACTACGACACTGGTTAGTGAACATCCGGTCCATAGTCTACTGCACATTCAGTCACACCCTCGTCTTCAGACCAGGCTGCCGCTCCAGGTGGTACATAAATGAGCCCCACCGTCTTTTGACTCTTTTTCCCCCTCAATCGGAATCTTTCCCATCGCCTTCTGCCCCACTTCCTCCTACTATAACCCCCCCCTCCATCTTTCTAACCACCATTATTACAGGGGCCACTGACTGAGTCAGGTCGACGAAGTAAGCTTTCCAGTTTCGCTAAAAGAATTTAATACGACTGTCGGGTCACGAGGACAGTAATCAAATCGACCGACCTAATGATCTGATGTACTTATTAGAGGTATTCTCATCCGGATAAGCTTTTCGAGAAAATATGGGAATTGAGATAGTTGAAGAATCCAGCACCAGAAGGGTGCTATTGGGAATCACTGTAGTACATAGTTCGCATTAAAACTTCGGCCATTGGGCTGTTGTCATGGAACTAATGTCATCATCCGGGGTCGATGATTTGCATTTAGCACCCAGCCAAAGTAGTCGTACTAAACTGGGTCTCTGAACTTTAGTTATGCTGTCTAACATATCGTTTTCACCCCAACGGATGCGTCGAAATGAGCCAGCCTAGGGATTAGCTGGCCAGGGAAATGCTGCGGAAAAGAGCGCCGCATAAAACATTTGATACCGTCGATCATTTACGAATCGGGGATTCGGTACCAGCGCTTCAATAGATGCCGTGTATGAGCGCTTGGCCGGTGGTATAATTGCGGCCGTTTTCCAATTTATCGCATTGACATATATGTCTTAAAAACGAAACCTATTACAGGGTGCCTACACCGCCTTTGTTTATAGGATAATAGTGCCGCCACGTATTTCATCGTCCAACTTCCGAACTCCCAAACTATTTTCGACTGAGTATACACGTCTGAAAGAGGGAATCCGCACCGGCTTTTTTTCAACATAAAAATAGTACTTGAGGTCACAGGAAGCCCTGCCATTTCGGGTGCATTGGTTGCCGCCACCTATAGCCCAATTTCCAACACCCCCATTTCCTGACCTTCATTTGAGAGCAATCCTTCAACTTTCCTCTAGTCCCTTCCGACGCTTAAAGGGATTCCGTAATCCTTAGCCTATAGCGAGTCCTCGAATGTAGGTGTTATTGAAGTTGATGTACTCCCAGGTTAGATAGAAAGATTAAGCAATAATTAGCCAATGAAGACGAAGTTGCGAGAATGTATTTCAGTCGGGGGTTTCCAGAGGGCCGCGAAATCCACCATATCAACCCCCTCCCCTCAAGCAAGCACCCGTCCTATGGCAAGTCAATACAGTGGAATAGATATGGCGGCGCCGAGTACCGGCATATCAAGCGATTTAAACGTGGCCTTAATTAAAGAGAGCGGTAGTTGGTGTACCCACCGTGTAATCAAACGTGAAGGGAATGGTTGCTTTATCCACTACTGCCCCAGCTTCATGATTCTTAACTACCATGGCCCAGGCCGGGTGCCACAGTATCAACCAAAGCCTTGAGTTTACGGTGGCAAGATGCCGGTGTGCCAATGTCTACTCTCCACTAGCATTGGGAGCAGCCAGCCAACAACTGATTGATAATCGGATAAATAGGATGGATTTGAATGGTATTCGCGAATACGAGAGGCACTTGCCAGCGGATGACAGGTCGAGGCGGTGGGGGGCTAACCCCGCACCTTTGTGCTTTGGTGGATATTCCAAAAGCCCCGTCTTCCAGGTTAATCCGTCCCGAGGTTAGTATGAAGTGGACCTTTCCTCGGCTAGTTAAGCCGATCCCAGTCGGAAATCCTTCGCGGCTGCTGAAGCCGGTACCGCTAGTTCGACAAGTTCACAAGGATGCAGTTGATTCAAGGAAGAGTGGTTACAGTGCTTTTTTTGTTTGCATATAAAGGGGGACCGGGGTCTCTCCTAGATGTCGAATAAAATACGCTTTGAACTAAGGTTTACCCATCCACTGGCTTTGCAAGTCTGCTGTTACCACCTATAATCTCCCACCTCCCACTTTTAAATATCCTTTCCCAGTCTCTCTGCTTCCACCTGCCCGGATCCTTCCTCCATTGCCATGGCTGCCCCTACTCCCAACTTTGGTGAGCCCATTCCCGACCTAATCAACCAACCGTATGTAGTAAACTCATTGAACCCCTCTTACCTCTTATGCGTATCCCTCTACCCCGGTTGATACAGTAGCTAATGATACCCTCTACCTTGCTCCATTTGCCCGGTTACACTTGCCTAGCCCCAAGGTGATTAAAGCCCGCCTCGAACACTTAGCCAACGCCTACCTTACCACCGTCGAGCCTACGGTTCCACAAAGTCATACTCGCCTGCTACTCTTTCGTTACTTACGGGCCGGTGGCCTTCAACTGCAAGCCCCCACTCTCTCTAACCCTGAGGCCCGCAGACAGAAGAAAAGGCTCAGAGCGAAGCTGCAAAGACAGCGCAGGCAAGAGCGTGAGCGGCAGTTAGCCCTGAGTCGGGAGGATGCTGATGATAATAATGATGAAGTCGAGGTTGAGGCCGACCCACCCGTCCCGGCCTCGCCTGGGGTCGACGCGGTTCTATCCCCGGGTACCCCGCTGACGAACCCTACCGTCACGGACATCGAAGACCAATTTGATCAGTTTACTTTAACGGAGCCCACCTGGTCGGCAGTGGAGGATTCTGAATTGGACGGCCCGCTTTTGCCCGCTATACCTACCGTTGGCCCCGCCAATATTACACTGGTGAGACTGGATTTGGAGCCCGTGGCAGGTTTTTGTCTCGACTTGGACGCGGAGAACCGCTCGGTCTCCTCCGAACCCTCGCCGCCGATCGAGCCTTACGCCATGTCGGTTCCCAAGCTATCGAGCGACGCCTTGATCATGCTCGACGACTACATCGCCAACTTTTCCGAGAAATGTTACACTTACAGTGATTTGGAGTCGAGTGATAATGCTAGTGATAGCGAAGCTGAAGCTGAAGGCGAAGGCCAAGATAAAGACGGGGGAGAAGCCGCCAATGTGGACACCGACCTCGTGAATTTCACCGCGTTTTCCCGGTATTACTTTTCCCACCACTTGATCGAAGTGTATCCCATATTCGTGGCCGCTGATATGCGAACAGTCACCGAACAGGTACAGAACTATCTGAAGTTTCTACTCTCCTTGGACGAGTTTGCCCAATATCACCAGGATATTACTGAGGCCATTGGTGTGACGCACATGGCGGCGAAGGAATTGCCGGCTATTACCGCTATAGTATATGGGCTGCCCGACCAAATCAACCGGGCCAAGTTCGTGAGATTCTACCAGGTCTCGGCCGGGGAGACTGAATTGGACGATTTCGTACCGGGCTTCCAGCTCCCGGGCTACCCCAAACCCAGTGTAGCCCAATCCCTTACCGAGAAGATTCCCCCGACGGTAGAGCGAACTGGACAGTCGTATCAGCAGTGGGTCGTCCTGGCCGTGGATGGTGAAAGCGGCCGCGTGCGCTTAGGTCGGTGGACCGGGTATTGTCCCGAAGGGGGTCAATACTGGGCGCCCGAACACTTCCCCGTAGCCCAGCGACAGGCTGAGGCCACTTTGAACCATTACTTAGCCCAGTTTGGGTTTGCTCCCGCCCACCTGGAGGGTCTGGACCTCCAAGGCCCAGCCGAAACCGTGATCGAGTTCGATCCGGAGATGGCGCAGCGTATGTACCCCGGCCTGATCCTGGGCGGGGAATTCCAACAGCTATCGGACGGGTCGCATTTTGTGGACCATATCAACTTTATTTTTCCGTCGTATTACCTGGAGATTCCCGAGCTGGCGGAGCGTGAACGAGCCCGGATGATGTAAACCGTATAAGCGGAGTTTGAAATGGGGGTCATTTTGCTGCTGCAACCTCCTATCCCTTCCCCCCTTCCTCTTACCATATAAAGTGATTGCAATTCGACAGCATTACTATATTCGTGTTTTACCGCGTCACTTAGGCCGGGTGTCTTTATAAATGTACCTCTATAAACCAATGCACCCGGATATGTAGCCGAGCCGGGCTGGTTGGTTGGTTGGTTCTTGATATTAGTCGAATGATGTTGGTCCTTCAACCATAATGATTAATACAAGCCACTTTAATAACATGGGCTCTGATGGGTTGAATTCCCAAGGGGAATTGCTTGGAGTGACCACTGCAGTGTCAATGAAAGAGTACTGCTTTATGAAGTATGTCCAGAGAGGCCACTGACAAGTCCAAAAATAGGGGAGGGGCTTACCAGGAGTAGGAGGGGTAGGTTTATCCATTGTCTTTGGCGTATTAATAATTGATCATTATACACCTCAACTGACTGCTACTATTGAGTGGACTTGTCCAATCACGCCGAAATGGGTTGTTTCTCATCTCCCTGGCAATACCACCAGTAAGGATGCGGTGCCCTGTTTGGGCGAGACTTCACGCCTATAGCCAAGGTGATCTTTTATTTCAACTTAGTGGATGTGTCGGGTGACCAGCGTTGCGTATCCCTTATTATTACTACTATAACCACTTGCTGAATTTATCCCCTTCATAGCCCTGAAACGGGGTTTGCCCTCCATTTCCCTCCGGCTTTCTGTTTTATTTTCGTTAAACTAGCCTCATCTCCCTGGTGCCGTAGTCTCTGTGTCATTCGCCATTTGCGTCCAAGAACCGGCCCCACTCTTGCCTTTTCCTTTATGATACCATTCCGTTTCAGGCTTCCATGTCCGCTGGCCCATTCCTCTTCTCTAACCACTTTCCCTCGCTTATAAACAACTTCCAATCCTTGAAGCCATAGAGGCTCCATACCGAGTGGCTGGGGTGCATATAGCCTTTATGCGTCATTTCCCCACACCGCCCTCGGCACCGTTATCCTGCGTCCCTGGATATTATTAACCACCGCGTACTATATTGAGTCCCTCCCTCTCTCTCTTCCTTTTTGCCTCGCAATCGTCTTTTTTTTCCTTACTCGTCGTGTATATTATTCCGTATTCGTTTCCCGCCCTCTCCATTTATATATTTCCCGGGGTCTACTGTCCTCCCGAGACTGTACCGTAGCTCAATGGCGTCGTTTTTGTCCTTCCCACGCTGGGCCGTGCCCGCATCTCTTCAAAAGCGACTGGTCACATTCCTCCTCAAACGGGCCATTGGTCAGTTTCTTCTGGAGGACCTTGAGCTCGATGAGCATTTGGATATCCAGCTCGGCGATGGTCGAGTGGTTCTGCGCAACGTACACCTCAATACCACTGTAAGTAACTGATAAACCAGGTCCATTTCCTGATCATTTTCTATTGTAACCCAATGTTATCAGTCTAGACCAAATGACTGTATCAGTTGATCGATTAAAAAATATATAATTGAATGAAAGGAAGGATTTCCTTGGCTAACGAACAGGTGATTTATTGGTTGTCTCCGCCGCCCTGAGGGGTATGATATATCCCTTGGTTGAGGGAGTTTTATCTATCACAATTTCAAACCACCCGGTAATTCACACTGATTAATACTGACCTTGAAATTTTAACTCCTCTTCACAACCCTCTGGGCCAATCCGATGCTTATCCATCTTCCATTCTCCCCCACTTACTTCTAGGTCTTCAATGAGCTATTCCAGGCTCTACCCGTTCGGGTGCAGGGTGGTATTATCGGTACCATCAGCGTGCATATCCCTTGGTCTAATCTATGGTCGGGCAATTGCGAATTGCAGCTTAGCGATATCGACATGTCCCTGCTAGTAGAAGAGCCCAAGGGTGTTCCCACCACCTCGGCTACCCCATCCTCCCCGACGTCGTCCGCCGATTCTGGTCCGCATATCATGTCGTCATCATTACACTTTGCTGATGATTTTCTGCGCAAGGCCAACGACCGGGGTGAGGATACTGATCAACTCGTCGAGTCCATGGTATCCTCTTACTTGGGCGACCAGGCCCATAAAAAACCCCGGGGAGTCCGCCGTGCCAGTACCGTACCAAAGCCCCCATCACCCACCGAGTCGTCAGTGTATGGCCTCAAAATAATCACCGAAATGATCGATAAGATCATCTCGCGCGTTAACCTACGTTTCATCAACATTCGGACTAACGTAACGTGTCGACACCCACCAAATGAAGACGGTACCTCGGCCGACCGTCGATTAGAGGTGATTTTGCCCCAGCTGGACTACGAGGACCGCATCGAATCCCCGGTGGAGGACCCCGATACGGAGCAACAGGCAACCCAGTGGTTTCGAAAAATTGTGCGTTTTTCGGGCCTATGCGTTAAAGCGGTAGAAACACCCGGTTCGCCCAGCAGCGATACAGAGTCCGAGTCAGACCGAAGTGGGCCCACTTCCCCTTCGTTATCCACCCCGACCCCCAATTCGTCCTCCGGGGAGTTCCGAAGTCACACCTTATTTACCCTTATGGATGACCGTAACGTCATTCACATTGATTTTGAGCGGCTATTACCTTTCCATGCCCCGGCCATGCCCGGCAGTCCGCCCAACGCCTGGTGTACCCTGAACCGCCCCCTGGAGTGGCGGATGACTTGTATCATTAGCCAGATGTTGGCCGTCATATCCCCTGTCCAGGTTCAATTTCTCCAGGAGTTCGGCGCCGCCCTAAGCGCCTCGCTACAGCGTACCACATCGACCGCCCTTTCCCCAAACTCATCAAACTCTTCGTCGCCGTCGCGACCCACTCGGGGGCCATGGTCCAGGAATGATTCATTTACCAACTCTGCCATTTTCCATTCGGCATACGAAGAATTGCCGGTTGATACCGCTACCCAGCACTCCTTTTTTAACCCAGCTACTCGTGATAAGTCACCGTTACGGCGACAGGACACATTCAACTCCCTTCACCATCTGGCGACGGTGGAATCGCCCGATACCCATTTCCACCTTAGTTTAGACATTGACCGTATCCACTGTGTAATATTGCGGGACAACCAATGGTGGAATCCGTCAACTTCACACCCAATCCAACCTTCGGGATTGCCCGACGACCTCAATCAGCAGCCCGCCTTTAGAGTGGACTTGGGTGCGGCCCATCTAAGCTTAACTGTGAAACCGGACAAGGGGGCCCATATTACGGCGGCGGGTATACCATCTCAAATCCAGTTAGACTATCAGTTGACTTTGAGTCATTTGGATATTCTATTGGCCTATCTCCGCGAGGGTGACGCACTGGATCCGGTCTTCACTTACGAGAATACGGACCAGGGCGCTGTCCGGATTGTCGGCCAGTTTGACCGGTGTAAGGGCACAGTAACTGCAGTCCATCTACCTCCCCTGGCCGTCGATATCACCCCCGATTTAATTGACCGCTTATGCCATGCCCTGCGGCCCTACCGTCTCCCCCCCGAGCCTGCTCCCGTGCCAGCCCCTATTACCAATAACGCGCCGCTTAATCACCCCGGCTCTTCCTATTCGGCTGACCGATTATTGCAGGACCTCACCCTGGAAACCGAGCCTCTTCCGTCTAGTCAACCGGCACTCATTCGATTGGTTTGCCCTCGGCTATCCGTGGTTGCCCACGCCCCTGGTCGCACACTGTCGTCCAGCGGGTCATTTTCGTACATCCAACTGGATCTCGAAGAGGTTGAAGTAAGCAATCGGTGCTCGGACTGGCGGGTAGTGCATCCTCAGTACGGGAACCTTTTGGGTGACCCTGTATTTCAACCATTATCCCGAATTCAGTGCGGACAAATAATTCTGCAGTCCGATATTGGTAGCTCGCCACTGCTGGACCAACCCAGGCGTCCCGGGGAAAGCAACTGTTTTGAAATATTCCGCCAACTGGGAAAACTTCGTGATCCCCCGTCTCCTTCAACGACACAACCGCCCCCGTTTAGTTTCTTTGACCAAATGGAACTTCATGTGGAGGAACGGGTTGAGCGCTCGGTTGAAAATGGTTTTGCAGACGCTGAAAGCTACAAACGCCAGATGATGAAGGAGTCGGAGTGGGTCATCTGTGCCCAGCTGGCAGGGACCACACTGAACTATGCGCCCGAAGTGCTGCCTCGGCTGCAGATGTTTGCCCGTACTTGGTCAGAGTGGGCCCAAGGCTACCAGACCGCAGCACCACCCGTGACAACCATGACGAATACTTTGGATCACGCACCGGTCGAAGAGGCGCCATCCCCAGCTGTGGCATTTCTTGTATTCAATCGACAAATCGATCTACACATCAGAGCCCCAAATATTAAGGCAGCCGTGGGAACATCTCCCAAAAGCGGGGCCACCCTCGATTATACCATATCCTTGAAGGGCGGAGATGTATTTTTCCACTGCTCAACAGCCCCATCCCCCGCCTATATTAGTGCCAACGTTGGGGAACTTACTGTGCGCAAGGACCGTACTTCTACCGACCCTGGGATCACCATTTTTGCGCCCGAGGCGGGATCTGAGAGTGTCCGACGCTCACCGCTGCTGGCCTGCCATCTAATTAGCCCCAGCCCAACTGAGCCCACCGCCGCGCCTCGAATAGTTGTCGTACTGAACTGGGTGGCCTGGCATATTGGGGTGAACTTTGACTGGATGGATCATCTGACTGCCGCATTCAACTCGCCCTCTGCAATTGACAATGTACAAGCCAGCGACCCCCCGCTGCCGGGAACAGATACACAACCCCCGGCCTCCGCTTCAGCTCCAATTTGCATATCAATCCACAATTCGGCTCTGCACTATTCGCTGGTCAGTATTCCCCACGCCGTGGCTCTAACCGCCGGATTACTGCAAATCACGCTAACCCCAGCCCCCGATGACCCTGGACCCTACCATACCATGTGTCTTATCCGCGATTTGGCCGTGGTGCAGCGGGAAAACCTACCGTCCGACCTTAGCACACACTCTACTTCAGAAGCGGGAGAATTCCACCGGAGTAGTGCCCAGCCTACTGGAGATACTCGTGATCTGGTTGTGGAAATGGACTCCCACCAAGTACTTAAGCGACGGGGATACATGTCCTTGGGGTCGATAACGGAACTGGAGACCGTAATTCGTCCTGTAGCGAAGGCGATTTCAACTGGCGGGGACGATACACCCTCTTCCATCCGGCCCTTCATTCTCGAAGTAGATGTTGATACAGTGGTAATTGAGACCTGCAGTGATTCACTGGCCACCCTGAAGGATGTCGCCAAGGACCTGGGGGAGCGATTCCGATCGTCGGATAGCCCTGCTGTAGTTATTCACCGTCCCTCTCCCATAGTGCATTACGATGTCCTCCAGGATGCGCTTATTGACGAAAGGGTAGCTACAGAGTCGGAGATGGACGAGAGTGATTCCCCACCACTTTCAGAGATCTCTCCGCGGCCTGGTTCCCCGACAAGCCCGGCTTCTATTGCGTGCCCCGAAGTAGCACTCGACCTTATTGACGAGTATTATTCAGAGGAAAGTGAGGTAGAGCAACCCGACTGGGATATTGAATGGGTTGACCGTAGTGAGATAGACGAGAACCAGGTTATGTTTATCGCCAACTACAGCGCACCGGGCGAACATCGCCACGGGCATCGGCGCCGACGATCATCGAACATGACAAATCCTCACCCTGGTCCCACCAAGAGTAAAGCGCCCGATTACCTTGTATCCACCGATCCTACCCGTGATGAATTTGTTGAACCGGTTAACCCGTCGGCCGACCTGATGCTACAGTCCCAATACTTTGCTGCTCCGGCTGAAAATGCTGAAAGTTCTTCGAGCACTAGTGGTGCTGACGGTCCTGAACGTTTGGTCAGTCGAATTCGACTCGAGTGTAAGCGTATTGAGTGGAATCTCCATGATGGTTTAGACTGGGCGATGGCCTCACCAAGTGCCGGAACCAGGACAACTAGCTCCACCAGTGGTTTCCCGGCCCCTCCCAAAACTAGTCGATCCACTGAGCCCCTGCTAGCATTTGTCCTTACGGGCTTTAGCACCACCATTTCCACATTTTCCGAAGACTCTCTGATTGCCAGTCGCTTCTGCTGTACCGTTCGGGATGCTGAAATTTTAGATCACTGCCCGACCTCCGGGTGGCGCAAATTTATGGCGTATCTCAAGTCCGGGTCGCACCGCCAACCCCGGGAGAGCGACTCCAATATGTTCGACATTCGCGTTGCGCTAGCGCGGCCGGACCCTACTAATTCTGACTTTCTCGAATTCCGCTTACACCTATCGATTCTCCCTCTGCGGTTCTACATTGACCAGGACACGCTGGGGTTTCTGCTCGGTTACTTTATGGCGGTGGCTGACCAACTTAAAGCCAACGAGGATACGCCGGCAACAAAGTCCGCTGATCCACCGTATATCCAGTTCTGCCAAATTGATCCGATTACGCTTAAGGTGGATTACAAACCCAAGCAACTGGGTTTCGATCAAATACGGGACCGAGCTGCCCCTCTCGTCGGTCTGGTCAACCTGTTCCCCCTGCAAGACGCCAAAATGACCCTTAAGGGCACACAAGTGACTGGTATCAAGGGCTGGGACCGACTCGGAGCAGCCCTGGTGGCGGATTGGATTCCCCATATTACCCATACCCAGATACCGGGGATGGTTACTGGTGTGTCACCCATCCGTTCGGCCATCAATTTAGGAACGGGAGTGGTCGATTTACTCGTATTGCCTATCGAGCAGTACAAGAAAGACGGGCGTGTTGTCAAAGGGTTGCAAAATGGAGCCCGTTCCTTTAATCGTACCACCGCTTCGGAGGCCATCAAGATCGGCACCAAATTTACGTCCACTGCGCAGAGCTTATTAGAGAAGGCGGGCGACATGATCACCACGACTGGATCGGACCCAGCTCAGACTCACCGGGACCAGGAAGAACTGGATGATGACATGATCTACGATGACCGAGATGGAGAGATCTTTGTGCTTGACCAACCACCGCCTCCTTCGCATACGGGTCACGGCGACCATGGCGACCACCAGGTCACCCGCCCCAGCCGGTTCGCTGACCAACCTCAGAATCTTCAGGAGGGTATGCAGCAGGCCTACCGGACCTTGGCCAAGAACTTTAATGAAGCGGCCCAAACCATTCTGGCCATTCCGGCCGAGGTATACGAGAAATCGGGACAGGATTCGGTACAGACCGTACTTAAAGCAGTCCCCATTGCAATCCTTAAACCCATGATTGGAACCTCGGAGGCCCTATCGAAAACGCTCCTGGGCCTTCGTAACACTTTGGATCCGTCCCAACTGCAGCAAATGGAGGATGTAAGTTTAATTTTATATATAATTAGAAGTCTTTGGGTGGACTACAAGGCACTTGGGTATTTTTCTGGCGATAGAATCGCAAGGATTGTTTATAGGGGAGTTGCCAACTCAGTGAGGTTTTGAAGCCGGAAGCCCTGCACATTTCTGTGAGTACTCAAATATTTAAGATGTATGGAGTCCATAATTATTTTCTAACGCATAGATTTATATTATACTTATCTAATGTCGACATTTCCCTATAATACCACAGAAATACAAGTCCAACCGATAGCTTACCCCGTCCGGATTGGCTGTACCTCTGTCCCGAATTGCAACTATGAAATTGACTTATCCATAACATTATACTTCAAAATAGATCGCCCTGATTATTAAAGAAGAATGAAAAGGCTGTTTTAGTGGCATTACTGAAGATATAAAAAAATAAGTATACACGTAGTAGGCTATTAAGGGTAAAATGGGGTATGGTTTTAGGACAGTGGTTTTGAGGTGTATACCCGAACCAAGGGGGAGCGTAATATTTGCAATCCCTGGTGGAGTACTAGAGGTTTAGATTATTGGGCTATATTAGGCCAGTGTTAACCCGACCATCCTTGAATATCACGTACGTTAGGATCCTTGTATAATTCAAGCTGTCGTTTCCCGCGCCGAAGTAGATACTCGATGGCATCAAAGTCCCGGGGTCCAACTTCAGCTTTACGAAATTCGTGCCGAATGAATAACTTAAAACGGGTCTGCGCAGGCTGTAGAGTGGGTTGGTCGGTAGAGGCAGCGATATTAAGGTGTGAAAAATAAATAATGTACAAGCGATACTATGGCGGTTAATGGGGTTGGTCAATGAGGGAGTTCCACATCTGTGGGGTGAAAAGGGGACTCCATTATTGAGATGGGCACCACAGAAATGAGAGGAGAAGGCATTGAGCGATCCCAGGTTGTGAAACGGTAACCACCTGAATGGGGACGAATCCTAATCAACAACGAACCTTTGGTTTACTCCGAACAGCCCGAAAGCAGTCCCGGTAGAGGTGTAAAATGTCAATTTGAACCCCCGAGCGCCGCATGGTGTAGCTGAGTTGATCTCCGCTGGAACAATGAGGAAAGTAGTGAAGGGCAAGTTGGGGAAAAGGCGCGGTTAGGATTCCAATCGACAATAGTTATAATGAGTGGCTAGAGTAGTCACTTGGTCAAGCAAAGGCAGGTAGTATAGGCAGATTCATTTTCTGATAAGAATGGCTGTGTAGGTTCTTGTAAGGTTGAAAACAAGGGGGCTCTACGCCATTAGGGTGGATCCCCAAAATGAGTAATGACGTTGTCTATACTGGCAAAAATAGGAGCAGAATAGCACTGTCGACGCTGCTTTGGCGTTGGGAACAAGAATCAGTATGCCAGTCATTCCGAAAAAATCTGCCACTGAATAAATAAGTTAATTGGTAAGTTATATACGCTATGGATTTGTCCCACCAGCCTGAATAGAGGGCATA
>JANBQC010000213.1:0-41715 GCA_027576995.1 Dimargaris cristalligena
CATCGAACGCTACCTCGCCCGCCGATTCGGTTTGTACAGTGACGACCTGGTGGAAGCCGCTCGCATTGACGCCGTGGTCTCCCAGTTCGACGATGCCATACGGCCGCTAGCCACCGCCCGGTACGCCCCTGTAGCCTCCCGACCCGCGATGATGGAGTACTACCGCAAAGAGGCCACCCGTCTGTTCACACGCCATGGTGTCCAGTTGGCCGCCAATGGAAATAACGGCCATTACTTTGGAGACCGCACCACCTGGGCCGATATTGTCGCCTACCTGTGCATTCGGGCCATGAACAGCTACGAGTCGTTCGATGATGAGCTGCGGGCCCTCATGACAAAGAGTCACCAGAAACTCATCGACACCTTGGATGCGGACCCTAACTTCCAGCGCTACTTGGAGCGCGCCGGACCCCGGGTGGCCAGTTATCCCCCTCGCCCCTCTGTCGACTAATTATCACCATTTGACTGGTCATTTGGAGTGGAGTACGGAAACGTACATTTTAATGCCCCGTAAATGACGGTACTGGTTTTTATCATACATTTTTGGTGTTTTAGTCCCACAACCTGCCGAGTGGAATAAATAACAGTGTCTCTAAAGATCGGCGGAATTGTTCGGTGTTTTTTTGCAATAGGCCGGGCTCATTACACATTCACTTATAATTGGGGTTATGACGAACTTCTTACCAGTAACCCAAAATAGGCGCATGCTACTGTTGCATCCACAGCCAGAGCAGGGGCCGACCCTGGCCAGGGCATAAATCCAGCATGCCTGGATACTCCCGACGCTTCCGAGGCCGTTACACCGGAAGTACTAGTGAACAACCATAATGGGATACATGAATCCCAGTAGGTCCGGCGACAATATATGCGGACAGTACAACGCTCTAATCTGAGGATGGTCATCGGCTATATAAAAGTGTATCGGCCGCACTTCCTGGATCCCTAGTTTACTAGCGTCCATAACGCTCCTACTATTTCATAATTTATGTTCCCTTCAATAAAACACGCTCTTTAAAATCGCTATATCAACATTATTAATACAAGTGCTCAATTGTATTTACAAGGGTGGTAAAATCTGGCCATCCGTGGAGTCTATTATTGATTCAACTACAGAGAATAAAGAGTAACGACTTAACGACGTTCGATGTTATAAAGTGGGTATAGCTAAGGATACACTTCGTATGAAATAAATTGTTCCAGAATTTACAAAATCGACAGAGGGTATTGGTATCTAAAAATCATTAGACAGTACCACTATAGTATACTATACCAAACCCTCACCATCGCTATCCCAATCTCTCGTGATTGAGAGAGTGAAGTGCAGAATAGTTGCCCCAAGAATTTTCTTCGTTTATGCTATTACAGGATGACTCAACAGGCCCTATTGCACTTCAGGTTCCTAATTTTTTAAACTAGACTACTTTGAACTGGCTTCGTTGGGGTCCACGGTAGAACTCTAGAAATCGAACGAAAAAGACCTTCCATTGTTAGCGATAGCCCTGATAAGAGTATCTGGCGACCTGGCAGGCGATTCGCTGGTTATGTCATCCACACCATTAGGACTGCCCTGGCTTTTCTTGAGTTGATGTGCACTTGTAGGAGGGAGAAGCGTGAAGCCGGTTTGCTGGGAGTTGCCCAAATTTCCGGTATGGGGTGGATATTGTCCCACCTGGTTCTGCCCCATATGAATTGGCTTGTTGGAAGGCCTGTCTTGGGCCAGAGGCATGTAGGGTTCAGCCTTCCAATTGTCGAACTCTCCGATGCGCTGATAGTATCCCCCTGGTACTTGAGTATTTGGGGGCCCATTAACCGGATTTGAAGGATTATTTGCCGCATCAGATTGGTGGTTGGTGACCTGGTTATGTGACCAACTAGAGGGCTGTTGGACTCCATAATTATTGTCCTTCACAGGCGACGGGGCCTGAGGCCGTTGGGATCCCCATTTAGTATATGATGGATGATCATGAAATGCGGATTGAAGAAATGGTGCAGTGTGGCTGGAAATCCCATTGTGTGGTGCATTGCTGTCCCACTGCCATCCAGGCTGTTCGTCGACGCGACCGTTATTGGGCTCGGAGGGGCCAGCATTTGCATACACTGGCTTCGGACCAATATTAGGTTTGGGCTGTTCGATACCCGCGTTTGCATGGCTGGCGCTCTTTGGGTTCAGTGCTAATGAGGCTAGAAAATTAAATACTTTCGAACCAGGCGCCCTTAAGTTCATGCTGGAATTTTCTGCGGTACGGGTCCGGCGTTTCTCCTCAAACCGACCATCTGTATAGGACAGTCTTCTTTGATGCCACGAGCGGTCGTTGTAGTTGTAGCCCTGGTTTTTGAGGATGCGAGTGTAGTTGAACTTGGAGCTACTAAAGTCGCGCAGAAAGTCGCTATAGTCGCTCTTACGGTCGCTCTTAAAGTCATTCCACCAAGAACCAGGGGACCGGTGGGCAAGGGCATGGGTACTGGCGGGGTGGCTACTTAGTTCTTGTTGGCCCTGTCTGGTTACGATTGCGAACAGAAGAAGGGTCCCGTAAAGTATCGAGTGATAAAGCATTTGCGAAAAATAGAAGCTGAAAAATGGGAGGGAGGATGTAGGGTGAACTAGGACTTAGCTTGGATGGGCTGAGATGCTTCAAACAACTATTTAAAATATATCACAAAAGATACCTGCAAGGTAGTTGAGAGACAAATATGGCGAGCTACTGCAGCCTTTAGACAATAAAATACAATATGCCCCCCCAACCCCCTTTATCGCTGTTACTGAGTCTGATTTGTACCAAAAAATATATAATCAAAAAGCCCTATTGGTATGTGTGGGCGGGTTGGTGGGTGTCATCATCAATTTTCTATTAAAAATAATATGTGTGGTGAGTATTAAATACATGTGGAAATATTATGGAACAACCAAGGTGGTATAGGTGGTTATCATGGGCTTTCATTCTGTGGAGTTCGACAGAGGGACGGGATGTCCCCTTTGGGAGGCGAACTGGTTGTAAAGCGGTTGAGTCGGGCGAAGCAGCCCACTAGTTATTGGTCATGGGATAGGATAACCATGCCTTAATTTGATGGTGCGAAGTCGCCTAGGGCACCTTCCTGTTAATATGAGCTCCAAAGTGCAATCCGGAACGATACGATTCAATTGTTCTCGTTGAACGAACAATGATCACTCGCGACATATGGCAGAAAGGCGTTTGATACAACTGTGTTGGTACGATAATGTCCACCCCTTCTTAGCCGTTCCCTCCAATTAAGTGAGTGGGTTGGGAGTAGCAGCCAGACAAGTACTAAGCGCTGAGTACGGGCCCGTCTGATTGATAATGGGAAGGGTGAAAAAAAGCCCAACATGAGGGTAAGTTCCAACTCAACTGTATAAAACGGGGCTCTCTTTTAATAAACGCTGAAGAAATTGCTAAATACATTGCACCTGTATGCAGACTACCCAGGTTGCTAATGTATGGTTATTAACAGTCAGCGTCGCATATGAATCGGGAAACTAAATGGTACTACCATTGTATGGCAATAATATATGTATTCCAACTATCTGGGCTTATAGCAAGACATTTGTAGTTGTTATTCAAAAGTCTACGTTTAAGCAGATAAATTCTGATCATATGTGCTTTAGGTCAGGTCTGTTAGGTTATGCTACACCTGATCTCCGTCACACGGTGGCCCGTTTTGAGGACCGACTAGAAATGCCACAGGTCAGCCTTTGGGTAAACGAACAGCTACCACAGAAGAGCCATGGTACAGGGATACTACCTTTAAGGGAATCTAGGGCGGGGTACGCCAGCGACCTGGGACACAATGGGGAAAAAAGGTGGGAAAATGTAAGGGAAGAGAGGTGAAGTAGATGGACAACATACATATATCATCACCATTATTTTTATAGCAAAATCATGTATACTGGGAATAGGTGGATTAGTAAAGGTGAGAAAACCCACTGGGTATATCCCCTCAGAGTACACTGTTCCAACAATGGGCTAGCCATGAATAGAAACCATTTGAATGGCCAAGTTGTACCATGGGCCAGTTGACTTTTATTATAAAGAAAATTAATGAGCAAGTACGAGTAACAGTAAGTAGTAGGCAAATTAATATAGAGCATTATTTAAACCACATAGTGATAGGGAATGGAAAGGATAGCATGGTTGATAGTAATAATAAGTGACTAGGACCATAGTTTTCTGGAGATCATTATTGTGCTTGGTCAGTCCTTCCTGTCAGATTGAAGGATTATAAGTCCAAGTAGAGTAGGAGTGTGGGTAAATGCCCCCGCTATCTATATTGAAGGTCTTCATCATAGTCCGACTTGGAAGTGGAGTTCAGTACTTTGTTGTGATGGTCTAGGGTATTAAGTCCTGAATATAGAAGTTTATGAAGTCTTGATAAGGTTTCCCCTGGCAGTATTACCAAGTTCTCCTTCATCAGGGTTCTGTTCGACTGTGGGGAGTTCTGCCTCAGTTATAAGCTCAGTCCCATGGACTGCTTGGCCAATGCTGGGTACTCCTGTTGGTCCAGCATTAACAGCATCTGATTTAATCCATAGAATAACTGGGTAAGTGACTAAAGGACAGTAAAGCCAACTAGCTACTCATGAGTCCTTATATATGCAGGTGCCTCATTTTTTTAAAATAGATGATTGAATTGAACCACCTGTGGCATCATTTATTGATCAATCTGAAAAGGATAAATGGTAAAAATTCAAAGCCGATGGTTGCTAAATAGTAACTATGGTAATGGGTACACTTCATATAAAAAGGAAATATCCGGAATTTACAAAATCACCAATGGATATTGTCAGCCCTCCTAATCTGACTTAATCTGGACCTAACAATCACCCATCCTTATTAGGCCTTATAGTGCCATATTAACCCTCCCATAGTCACCCCTGGTACTATAGGGTCATCATTTATTATATAACCCCACTCATTCTAACCCCAATACTTTGCACCCCAAATACTCAATGTACTGATCTAAGACTCTTCCAGTTCCCATGAGAGTCTTCCCAATATGAAACCATCTGGTCAGAGTCTTTACCTATCCATACCTTAGTCTTAGTAGTATTTCCCTTAGGACCTCCCTCTGGAGCTGTCCCTGTATATATATAACTAGGCCCTATTAGGACCAGTTAGATTCCTTAGCTTATTCTTCCCCCTTAGTTTACCTTAATAAACTCTATATATACTTACTCCCCTTACACTAACTAGTAAGTGTACTTACCCCATATCCCTTATATATACCTATACTTAGCCTTTATTGGTTAGTACCATGCCCCATACCTGATGCTAGTAGCCCACTTGGTAAAGTTTAAGCCTTACCTGCTGTTAGAAGCCTATCTTCAGGACTCTTGATGGGCTAAGAGTGGTTAACTTAGGCAACAATGTCTCCCTTTATATAGTGATGTCTAATATACAATCCACTATTGATAAGACCATCTACAGACCTAGTATTACAAAGTATATATCTAAGTCCACATTGCCCAGTTTTCTTCTGAGCTCTCCCAGTTTAATTTTACCATATCCTAATTGCATTTAGGTCCCAGTAGCCACTGATCCTTTATATGGAACACTCGTTGTCAGTGACTGAAGAAGATTATAATTACCACTAACCCCAACGTGTATTAACATAGTTCGATTTATTCTGCTCCCCCGCTTACCTACATGTATTATTATCGCCTATTTGGATTAAACCCTAGCTTTAACATCACCATTAATACTGAAAAAAACGAATTTCTTGGGGAACTTTTATACTATTACACTCCATGATTATTTGATTGAATAATTGGGCAAATCATTGTTCGCCAACGCCTTTGTGTAGCATTCTTTCAAGTAAGGCTAGCTAACCATCATTTGGGCTCATGGTAGTAAGCCTCATACAACGTCAGTAAGGTTAAATTAAGAACGGGGAACACCCCGGCTACCGCTCCCCCCCCCCCTATTACGTTGGCAGTTGAGCTGACTAAGCGCAGGTAAAGGTAAATCTAAGTTTAGTACCGCGGACAATGTCAATTGACGGCACAGATCTTTTAACAATGGGGCACCGGGGTTCGGCAGAACGGGCTTCCTGCATTGAGTATGTACGTGGCTGGCTGGGCCAGGGAATGGCATGACATGGGGGCTTACTTCTACACCGAAATTACTCGGCAATTTGCATTATGGTTGGGTTGCTTTTCCGGCATGTAGACTGATTTAAATGCCCTAAGGGGGGGAGGCAGGCACTATGAATGTGCATCACCCTGCGGTGAGAAATCTCATGGTAAAGATAGTATTTAAATGAATAATATGGGGCGGAAGAGTTGCCTTGGACAATTACGGTGTAAATTTACGAAGCCCAACAATTGCCGATAACTGAGGGTATAGAGCAGTTGAGATATTCAATTAATGGTGGTTGAGGGAGGGGCCTAATATAAGTCCGAACCACCGGTCACCATGACCCCTTCAAACCTGAACTTGCACCACCGACTCTAACTACTACTACACAAACCTCTACTACCCTTTCTTCTTCTTCACCGCCACCACTACCTCTCCCCGTACTCACCATGTCCACCTTCGAAGTCTACTACGCCCGCCTCGCCGGCCTCGGTGAAACCACCCGCTGCCTACTCGACTACGCTGATGCCAAATGGACCAATACCTACATGGAGGAATGGGCTGAAATTGCCACCACCACGCCGTATGGCAAAGTGCCTGTGCTGCGGGAAACCACCACCGATGGCCAACACATCGAACTCTGCGAAAGCCGGGCCATCGAACGCTACCTCGCCCGCCGATTCGGTTTGTACAGTGACGACCTGGTGGAAGCCGCTCGCATTGACGCCGTGGCCTCCCAGTTTGATGATGCCATGCGGCCGTTGGGCGCCGCCCGGTTCGGTCCGGAAGCTGCCCGACCCGCGCTAATGGAACACTACCGCAAAGAGGTCACCCGTCTGTTCACGCGCCACGGTGCTCAGTTGGCCGCTAATGGGAATAACGGCCATTACTTTGGGGACCGCACCACCTGGGCGGATATAGTCGCTTACATGGGTATTCGGACTTTGGGCCATTATGAACCGTTCGACGAGGAACTGTGGGCTCTTAAGACGAAGAGTCACCAGAAACTCATTGATATTTTGGAGGCGGACCCTAACTTCCGGCGCTACTTGGAACGCTCCGAGTCCCGCCTTGCTAGCTATGTCCCTCTTCCTCCCCCCAATGTCAACTAAATAGCCTGATTTGACTAATCTATTGGTTTAAAGCACGGAGGCATTCATTTTAATGCAACGCTATTAACGTGATTGGATTACCTTATATGTTTTTGGTGGATTGGCACCTCAATTTCGCAATTGGAATAAACCGGGTTTGCTATCATATATATCTACCGACGAGATGGTATTGGGTTTGAGATGTGTACTGGATACTTGAGTTCAAGAAAGATGAGAGTATCTAGTTGTTACTAATAGCATATTGGAGGTTGCTCATTTCCTTAGGCAATTTGACCACAAAATTTCAATCCTCAGATAACGTGTGGTATAAACCTTATAGATCTAGGTAGATCGACGCTTTTATAGTAGAAGGGCTATAGCTTACAGATAATCTCAATCTACCTATTCCCTAGACGACACAGAAAGGTTGGGGGTACTTGGGCATTTATTACAAGTCGACGATAGATTAAATAGGTAGAAATTAATGGACGAAATATCCTACCAATCAATTCCACAAGCTGTGCATTATTGTGATGGGGGTATCGGGTGCAAATGCAGTAAAGTCAATAAAACGAAAACCATATCGGGTAACAATTCCGGGTAGTCCTTTAGTAACCGATTAGCCGCGGCATAGGCTTGGATTTCACTCGATGTACGCGCGGGCAATTCGAACCGTTCCGTAGCCTGGCATATGACCGCCCAGGCCTGCGGACAGGCCTCCATTTCAACCGGCGTTAGTCGATCGCGGAGGGTCTTTTCCCATAAATCGATGACCAACCCGGGATTGCTACCTAGGCGCACGTGACTATGGACGAGGGCTAGACTCAGCTGGACCCGGGTGTGGGGCTCCAGATGGTGCCAGGACCGGCGAATGCGATTTTGCACCCATTCGATTGCCCAAGTCTGGTTAAATCGGGCGAAGGATATGGTGAGGTCGAGCCACATGCGAGCGGAGGCGTGGAAGCCCTGGAGATTCATTAATTTGGTGACTTTTTGAACCAGGACGAGGTGATTACTGCGGGCGTAGAGCCGGGCCATGCTGGTGAGAATGATGGTGGCGGCGTGGTGGTTGGATGAGGTGGTATTGATGGCAAAGGTCGATGAGGAGGGGGATGATTTCGACGCAGTAGTGGTAGTGGTAGTGGTAGAATAAGAAGAAGAAGAGGCAGTGGGGGAAGAGGGAATAGGCAGTAATAGAGGATAAATGGTATTGTACAAACTATGGGCCGCCCCGACCTTATCCAATGCCACATAGGCCTGGAAAGCTCCGGCCCATAGATGAGGAGGGGGAGGTTGCACACCGTCGACGAGTAGGGCATCAAAGATGTGGGTATATAATAAATAGTACCGTTTAGCCTGACAAAGCCCGAGCAAGCGGTCGGTGAGGGACAGTGTCATTGACCAGGTCATTTTACGGATCAGAGTCCAACATGCCACGGCTTCGGGGACTTGGCCCAAGTGAATAAAGGTATCTAATAGATTGACCGCCTCGGAGGATGTTAGGGTTAGGGGGGCCCATCTTAGTTGGTGTTCCAGTTGTGTGTGGGGGTCGTCGAGAAGAAAATGATCATGACTAGTAGGGTCGTTCCGGGTCGCCGTGGAGCCCTCGGGCGGAAAGGGGTCGGACATTGCTCCAGCGCCCAGCTCGGCCAGTATAGCATCGTCCCATAAATCGGCAGGCGCTGCGGGGTTGGCGGCGCCATTCCCCGGAGCTAAAGGGCCGAACGGGTTGACGACGGGGTCGAATTCGGCATAAGTCGTCGACCTGGTATAAGGGTTAGTTTCGAGTGGGGCTGAATAAAAGATAGAGGCGGGTACAGGAGTCGGGAAGGTGCTGTAGTCGAATAGTGGCAGGGGTTCCTGTGAGGATACGGGAGAAGCATGGGACGTGCTGTGGGTTGAGTAAGCGAAGCCCCTGACTAGGGCTGAGCCCCGCCAACTGGGTGACCCTAGTAGAAGTGGTGAGTGCGGCCAGCGGGGGAGAGAACGAACAGCCCGCATTGCTTCGTCATACGGGGAAAAGGAAACGCAGTCGAGGGAAATGTGGAGATCGACGGGCTACTGAGGGAGTACTGCGGGGGATATATCCACGGAGAGTGGTTGGCACTGGAGATCGCTTGCGGAAGGGTGGGTGCAGTGTCCCAGTAATGAACTAAAGGGGCTGTTGGGGAAGCAACGGGAATGGGGGGGAAGAGTAGAAGAACGGCTGGAGAGGAGGAATACAGTTTTGTGCCAAGATCCAAATTGGCTCGACGACACCCAGGGCTTGGATTCGAAAAGAAATGTGTCGTTGGCGCGAAGCATGCCGGAAAAAATATCACCCTATAGCGGGGATATACTCAGCGCTGGAGAGAGAGTACACACCAGGTGAGCAGCAAACTTAACCACCGGTTGCTTAGATTCACTACTATTATGTTACCTTTGCTATCCACAACAAGCAGGTTCCATTGGACCAGATTAATTCAAGACACTCCCTCATTTAGAGACTGGCCAGCTATTAAAAGTGTGGTTATTATACCATAAGCGTAAGACCTTATTCATAAAGTCCACCCTCGGGCCATTCATTAATTGGAGCGGCTTTGGTGGCCGCAATACGCACCCAGCAATTATCTACAGAAGGGCACTCCATACTCCACGTTAATTCTAAAGGACCGTCCGTGCATATTTACTATAGTCTATTTATAAAGATACAATTTAGGTTTTTACAAAACTACTGCAGAGTAGCAGTACTCTATTAAGTCAGGAATAATGGTTAAGGTGGATTAGTGGGAACAATGGGGATAGAGGGGAGTTCCGCGCTACTGACCCTCTCAGAACCTCTAACTAACCCTGCTGAAATACCAGCTTGACCACCCTGACCTCTATTCTCTATATTATTGGGAATCTGTTCCTTTTTGCTTTATGCCCCCATCTTGCCCGGCGCACCTGGTATTTTCCCCCCTTCGCCCTCTCTTTCCCGCTCCCCAGCCCATAATAACCTCTACCCAAGCCAGTACCCCCTTCGGTCGGCCCATTCCCCCTCCCTCATTTTGCCCATGTCCACCCCGCCTAATCCACCACTTCCCCAACTGGACCTCAATTGGTTCCAACTCATCGAAATATATATAATCAGTATGGTGCCCGGTCGTCCCGAACCCAACCTGCTCCAGTCGCTCGACCTTACTAACGTGCAATTCCCCATCGGTGACTCGTTTGGCCAGTGGTTAGCCTACGCGACTCTCGTACCCTTAACCGTACTGATTAGCTATGCGGCCTGGTTAGCGGCCCGGCGGGAGGCCGCCTGCCTGATAATGTTTGTGGGACAGCTGCTCAATGAGCTACTCAATTCGGTTCTGAAAACCAAATGGGCCAAAGAACGACCTACTAGTAAGTCGTTAAATTATATTTTTAGAAGTTATATATATCAATAATATAGATTTGGGTGTGCTATAGGAAACTGGCGGCTATCCATTCCGGCCTATACTACATAGTTCCTGGGGAGCCATATGTCCAACTAACCTAACCTGCACCTACCCATGCTGCCTTGTCGGATGTTTATCTGTATATAATAATAACGTATCCGTTACCAGCATTCCTGGGTGAGGGCTACGGTATGCCCTCGAGCCATTCCCAATTTATGGCCTTTTTGACGATTTACGGCATGCTCCATCTCCACACATAGTAAGTGATACCTGAGCCACCTTTCCGGGGTTGGGAAATACTATAGCGGTCCCCAATAGGGAAGCACGGATATAACTACATTTTGCCCATCCACCATACCTCATGCAATTATAGTGTAACCAATATCTTACCGACTTTCGGAAATATGTCATGTTACCATTCGCCTTTGAACAGCGTTCAATTCCGCCAGGTCGGGTGGAAATATCTCGTCGACTTTGGCCTCGTTGTAGTGTCTTTGACCGTTGCCTTTTCCCGGTAAGTTCAACCAGGAATCCTTCCAGCGGTGATGGAGAAGTTGTCCCCGACTATCCTACTGACTCTATTCAGCCTGGATTTTTTAATAATAAAACTTGAACATTGACTTGGGCGGATCAGTCCATTGTAAAATAACCCCCCATCGCAATGGTATGACCCCCCGAATCCCCTGCCCCCTATCACCCCCTTACTTATCTTTTTATCGATCTATCTCCATCGCCTTATTGGATTCGCTCCAAACCTAGAATTTACCTCTGGTACCATAGTGTGGCCCAGGTTGGCATGGGACTAGCCATTGGCACCGCCTTTGGCCTGACCTATTTCGCGTTTATTAAATACGTGATTCGACCCTCTGGGTTTATCGAATGGCTGGTGAACCATCCCCTCGGCCAATGGGTCTATCTGCGCGACACCACCCTTTCCGTTCATAATGTTCTCGAACAAGAGTACTTATGGCACATGAGCCACCAGAAGAACGCTGCGATGAACCCCGCCGACGCCAAAAAGAGCCAGTGAGCCAAATATATCTTTTTTTTTGTACTCAATAACACTGGTTGTGCTTCACTGGATTCCAAATCGGACTGTAATTATGGGCTGGCTCTGGAAGGCGGAAGGATACAATCCCTAGACTAACTGCTCATGTGCCCCGATGGAGTAGGGTATTTCTGGATTTTGATATCCAATGCTAATATACTTTTTTAATATATATATAATTATAATTAAAAGCCGAGGTTTAGAAATTTACCCACTTGGTTGAACAATAGCCTCCGTCAATTTTATCCAATTAGATCGCCGATTGAGTTAACCTGTAGTTTCCGTATGTATAGGCCGCTGCTGGGTTAAGCCGCCCCATTGGCCTGGCCCGGAAAATGATCGAGCCCGTAAAAAACCCTCCGTAGCCCTCCCCCTGTTTAGAGGCTGTGTACCTATGCCCCAGCGATATCCTAGGCGGTAGTGGCTTGATTTGCCCCGACCTGTCTTATTTTGTCTCCCACCGTTGAGTTAGTCAGCCTATCAGGTAATTGCTGGGGGAGGAAAGGAGGGGCTGGTTGGTTGGAGACCCCCCCTGCGAGAAATACTGCAACCCTCCCCGTCTGTCAACTCGAGAATGTGGTAATCATGTTTATGATAATGGTGAGAGGAGTCCCCCCCTCCTCCACTTATACTATTGTGATTTTCCTGGCTGATTGATTCCTAGTGGGAGTCCGGCAGTGCCAATCGCCCTACCGTTTATTATCATGGTATGTATGGGTGATTTGGGACTGAAGGGGAGATGGAGCACAGCAGCGGAAGGAGGGAGTAATGGACCACCTTCCACCCACTAGCAATCCCATCTGCCAAATACAAGGAGCGGTGGTGATAGGTGTGTGTGTGTGCTGAATACAACGCGCGGGATCGACCCCCCTGTTTCAGAGAGCAGACCATAGGCAGGTTAGGGCGTGGGTGATGGAGGAGGAATGTATTCGCATGATTGACCTTTTAACCTAGCTGTTTATTGAACTGTTCAGTAATCTATTAATAACAAGCCCATCGGTGTGGTGCTTGTAAGCCCAGATGATCAAAATACCGGAAGCAGGGCCATGCGGTTAGTAATAGTAAGACAACAGAGAAGCCTCGAAAGGTGTGACCCATACCAAACAAGGGATGTTATTCTCCGTCGGTAATTGATGTTTCCCTAATATGCTTTGGGCTATTTTGTATACCTATTTAATTATCTATTTTATTTTTGATGACTAAAAGGCTCTTTGGTAATTCATCAAAGCCAGTTGAAATCTGAAAGCGCCACACTTCACACTTACGGTCGAGTGGCCACTCAAAATTTCCGTCGCCTAAATCCAAACAGTGGACCACTATGACCAAATAAGTGCTCCAGACTTGACACTCCCTCCCCACTCTACAATACCGACGCAGTGAAACGCTTATTGATAAAATGAGGCGGATGATCATAGTTGGGGATCAACCCATTGGGAAGACTAAGAAATTGGCTATGATTGACGCTCAGTGTCCATCTGAATGTATTTCAATGGCACCCCGTTCTTTTGATATCTGCAACGGGTGATACTATTTTATGGTATTTTCTATTTTAAAAAGATGATAAAAAATATAGGCCTGGATTCTTCAAAGTTAGTAAGCAGCATTATGGCTGGTGCAATCGAACTAGCGCATCGCGTCAACAGGTGGATTTCCAAAGTTTGGATCACGGACATCGCAGCGTCTGCTTGGTATATACTGCTAGGCTTCTCTGTGACCCAAAAGGACTGTCGCTCGTAAACCCCGTACAGCCTAGCCATTGTTCAGCCGCCACTTTTCGGATCCATTGTTTTGATAATACTAGATGCCATTTACTCTAGTCTGCGTGTGCTTTTAGATTTTATATATATATATATATATATGGATATACCGACTAATAAACGACAGGTATCCACCGTGTTACACGAGTCTATTGAATGATTTTGAAGCATTGTTCCCCGAACTCCACCCACCCCAATTATTTTTGGACAGGTCACACAGCACCAGCACCGCTGTTTTCGTCTCCCTAATCTCCCTGCGCATCGTACCTGTAGGCACCATGTTCCAGTTGACTATATGTGCGGTATAAGTAGGGCAATGTGTCATACATGCTTGATCCCGCTGCCGTTATGGGTTTTGCGTAGGAGAGGAATCCATTTCGCCTTTTTTTAATGTATATCTGAGAAAGGGGCAGGGAGGGGACATAACATTGTTGCCTCCTAGTCCTTGGGAAGGGATAGGGCGGTGGGGATGATAGGGTCTATGCGAACCGGATTGAACCCATCGGGGAAGGGGATGGCAACACCCAATATAGTGCAAACGCCGTACTATGCAGGTATTCCGGGGCTGGCGTGTCTGTGTATTGGAACTTAAGGCGACCCTCTTCCCCCCCATTTCCCTGGCACTTCTGCGCTGACATTTCCCCTCTGGGGAAATGAAGACGCCTGGTACCCTGTCGCTAAAGTTGCCACATGGGCCATATGCTATAGGCGCCAGTCGGACCCCTCAACGGACCAAGGCTTCGTTGTGGGCTCTTGATGATATATATCTGCTGTGATATTGGCTGCCGCTAGCAAGGGAAGAGGGGGATACGGTAGTGTTTGGGCCGGCAGGGTAGGAGAGGGGATGGAAGCATGGCCAGACCGATGGTGAGCGAAACCACTCGCTCGCGCTCCCCGTACTGCCTGAGGGACTTTTTCATAATTAACTCCGGCGTGGTTCTCGTCCCCCTGATGTGCCCCTGTAATTAAACGCGGTTGGCCATTGAGGATACCTACCAGATAGGCAGGTGGTTAAATACTGGAAGGGGCTTACGGATGGTGTGTATAGCCCCATGGTTGGTGAACATAATACCCTAGCTAGCTAGTCTAGCGGCGGATAATAGTCGAAGAGGGGGATGACGAATGCTTCGTGAGTGTGGGTCGTTTGGAATGCAGTTGAAGAGCAGAGAAGGGGAGGGCTAGGGAGGATTGGGCCAGTCTCTCCACCCATCACCAAAGACGTCAACCTTTCCTTCCTTCCCCGTTATTCGATGCAGTGGTCGATGGTTTCGCACCGTTCGGGACCTTCCGAATTGGGGTAGACGGGAAGGGTGGGGTGAGTTAACCGATACACTGGTAGAGACAAGTGTGGCGGAGCAGAGTTGTGGTAGAGGTGTATAGATCTATGAGACCGAGCCCCACTCCGTGTTATGCGATGGCTTGGCGGCCACCCGAGTCGAGGTTTAATGCCGCGCTCGACCTTACGGCTTTATTTAAAGTGGGGAGTCCGCCCGCCGATAACCTGGGGTACCCCCCTTCCTTCCATAGTGCTAGCCGTGAGCGTGTGTATGGTCGGAAAACTCCGAGTGTGGAGAAAGATGGAGCGATAAAATGACTATAGTAATGGCAGCAGCCAATAGTCCAATCGAGCGAATAGAGGAAGAGATGTTGTTGCCCAGACGTATATTATTATATTGTGTGGTTCGGGGGAGATAAATGGTTTAGAGAGAGAGAGAGAGAGAGAAAGAGAGAGAGTGGCCAATAATGGTGGCGGGGTGACACCCTACGCGCACCATTGGTCTTTTGGGCCACCTAGAACAATAGGCCATTGGATATATGCGGGATTTCAGAGGGCCCAAAAATAAAACCGCATACATTCAACCCACCCAATTCGAGCCCCGCATACACCCTCCCTATCCTATATGTGTGTGTGTGTGTGCCCACGCCGAACAATTACCCAAGAATTGATGTTGATCTCCCTTGTCCGATAGTTAATAATAGACTGGTTTGGTGACCAGTTGGACAACACCTGCCTTTTCTCTCTTCTCTTCATTTTTCTTCCTTACCGTTTCTCTTGTCCCCTTTGCTTCGATTCGTTCGAGGCTTTATATATCCCGTCGGAGTCTCGGCCTGCCCGGCCGTGTTGCCCTTTTACTCGGCTTGCCTTCTCCATTCCTTTGAACATATTCCACTTCTTGTCTTTTGCATTGCACGGCCCCCTCCAAGGCAGCGCTCTTCACCTGTCCTACCCTAGCTATAACGAGGACTTCCTTGTGCATTCCCTACTATATTGCCCTCGTTTACTATTATTCCCTTGCAACCGAGGTGTCGGCTTTGTTTGTCCTAAAGTCTTCCCCCCAGCTCATAAAACCCTCCCTCACCTGCACTATATACTACCCACTTTCCATTTTTTCATATTTGGCCTGGCTTTTATCAGTCAGTCACACACACATACCACCCACATATACACCCACACACGGCCCTCTCGATACTCTCCGCCCTGCCCACTCACACAGTATCCATTGGCCTCATAATCCCCCCCCATCGTGGGCCACAAACACGCTCTCACAGACGTCCCCTTTTCAGGTGTCCAAAACAAGGTACGTCCACCACCAAACCAGAGCCTTATAAATACCATTCATCACCATCCCGCCACAGTGCTCGTGTTGGCCTGCCCCTACCTACCTATCTATCCTTTCCATACGCTCCTATTTTCCGGCCCTCCTTGTTGTTATTGTGTTATTGATTGCTGGTGGCTCACTCCTTCCTTGGCCTGCCTGACCGGCTTTCATGAATATTTGGGCGTCTCTCGGTGCTTCCTTCCTTGTTCCTTCTTCTTTTGTCCGGCGGTGTCAACCCAACCAACTGTTCGTTGGTATAACCCCGCCACTATCTCTCGTTCGGCCAACACTAACCACCCCCTTTACTATAACCCTCTTCAATCTTGTCATCTCGACTCTCCCCATTCCCTTTATTCCCCCATAGACCCTTCCCCATTCCATTAGGATGTCCTACACCCTAACGACTTCGTTCTGCTAAGTAGAATACCTTCTCTTGTTACCTCTTTCTCTTTTTATTTCTATTGCTCTTCGCTGTGCCCCTCTGTTTTATCTATTTTATAATCCTCGCTCTCTCTCTCTCTCTCTCTCTAGCTCGTAAAACTGGTAAGTCTTCTAGCTGACTCTCTCTGCCCGTTTGTTTGGTTGGCGTGTCCTTTTCTTTCACCCGCCACTTCAGGTACTCTTTGTACTGTGGTGGTGGATTTCTGCAGACCCCTCGGTATTTTTAATGTGGATATAGCCCATCCGCCCCACTGTCCCCCCGCTTCCCTCTCTCCCACCACCTCCTTTCCCTTTCAGCTCTCTCTCCCCCTTTCTATTTCTGCGATACTCCTCCCCTTCATTTTCTGCGCTCTCCCAGTCTATATCCCATTTTTAATACTCCCAGCCATCTGCAACCACTGCTGAAAGACTGTGTAGGTTGGCGGTGGGGTACTCTTCAGCTGCTTTTGTTCCTTACTTCATCTATTAAGCTTCTGGTTCCTCGTTTGACTAGTCTAGTGGCTTCCTTCGACCCGTCTTTTTGGTGTATTTTCCCCCTATATTCCGCCGTTCTACTCTGTATCTGTTCTATACTGTTGGATGGTCCAGTGAGTTGCTACGTCTTCAGCACCTCCACTAAAGTGCCTTTCCCACTCCAAGGGGTTTTCTTCCTAGTTTAAGGGGCCTTTCCTACTCTGACTACTGAATAATACCCTTCTTTTTGTTGTTCGTTTTTATTGGGGCTCTTTGACTCCTTTTTGTTGAAGCCCTCTCTAGATATCCTCCTTCCCTACCCTCTGATTCTAGTTGACCCTTCCATCTAACCCTCCGTTTATTTTTTGCTTATTTGTATACCACCCCAATCTTGGCTGTCTCTGGCTCATCCCTCAGTTAAGTCACCCTTCCAGTTCATCACGGATGAGTGCCGGCTACACCCCCACCGGCGGTGCCTCCCAAAAGGAGTCCGCCAATCTGGCTCAGCTACCCAACTACGCCAGCCTTATCGATGACGATGTCGTCGAAGTGTTGCATAACCGTTACCGCAAGGACTCCGTGTACACCCAGATTGGGAACCGGGTCCTTCTGGCCGTCAATCCCAACGGCCCTTTGGAAATCTCCAACGACGTGCACGTCCAGCAGTATGTCGATGACTATCGGAACACGTCTGGCCAGCGGACAGTGTTAGACCCCCACGTCTTCCAAATTGCCGCCAACGCCTATTTGATGATGCGTCGGACCGGAGCGGACCAGTCGCTGGTCTTCAGGTAAGCCTTCGGCCAATTTCGGCCATTGATATCCTGGTAGAGTTTGTCTTGTTTTACTGCCTCCGTCCCTCTTTATTTTTTTCACACTCCTATCTACCAATGGGGGTATCTAAAGGACAGGCCCTACTTGGTCGTTTTTGCTCTAGTTTCTCCTTATTGTTGGCTGTGTTTCCAATTTTATTCGGTCATTGGTCTTTTCTATTGGGTCCAACCACATCTGCAATACCACCTTGTTACATATCTATTTTTAGTACGGGGTGTGGGGGGCTATTGTCTATAGACGCCATTCTTCTCACCCCTGTTTTAACCTATTCTGTTTTAGCAAGGTGGTGCATGGGTTGCTGGTTTGATGACTCGTGGTCTATTTAGAGCCGGCTCAGCCAGTCTTTTCATTTTTCACGCCGTTGTCAGGGTGTTCGTTTCTAGACCCCTAACGGGGGTTGTAGATCCTGCGTCCCTTTCACATTCAATGTGTTCCTCTTCAACTAATCCGTCGGTTGACGGAAATCGGGTTCATATTTCTTTGTTTGCGCTTAATGACTGACCAATTTCCGCTATACTATTCGTTAATTATGTCGATTTGTGACACCTATCTCCAATGTACAGTGGTATCTCTGGAAGTGGAAAATCCGAGAACATGAAGCTGGCTATTCGCCTCTTCTCATTCCTGCGGACGCAATCCAAGCGGGACACCCGGTTATACACTCAGTTGATGCAGGCCCAGAGCATCCTGGAGGCCTTTGGTAATGCGAAGACCACCATGAACCGCAATGCCTCTCGCTTTGGCTGCTATATTGAACTTCAATTCGACGAACATGGTCGTACCATTGGTGCCAAGTTCCTTGACTACCTTTTGGAGAAGTCCCGCGTGACCAACCTCCCCAGTCAGGAGCGTAACTTCCACGTCTTTTACCAACTGCTTAACGGTGCTTCGGCCGACGAGCGTTCCCATTTCCATCTGTCGGAACCCGGCTACTTCGCCTACCTAGAGAAGAGCGGCGTGTTCCGTGTCCCCGATACCAACGATGCCGTCCAATTTGTTGACTTGTGTGCCTCGATGAAGTCCCTTGGTCTTAACAAGAAGTACCAGAAGCAGATCTTCCAGCTGTTGTCGGCCATTCTCCATTTGGGTAACATCCAGTTTGTCGATCTTCCTGACAACCACCAGGCCCAAGAACCCTGCGAAATCCGGAATATGGACGTCCTATCCCTTGTTGCCGGCCTTCTGGGTATCGACGAACTTGCCCTTCAGGGCACGCTGACCTTCAAGACCAAGATGATCAAGCGCGAAGTGTGCACCGTCTTCCTGGATGCCCAACAGGCCCGCCAACAACGGGATGACTTGGCCAAGTCCCTATACTCGCTGTTGTTCAGTTGGATTGTCGAGTTCCTTAACACCAAGCTTTGTAAGGAGGACTCCCAGACCAGCAACTTCATTGGCCTCTTGGATCTGTTCGGATTCCAAAACCTGGCCTCTAACGGGTTCGAGCAATTCCTGGTCAACTTTGCCAACGAACGCCTGTACTACTTCACTGCTCACCACATTTTTGACCTGGGTCGGGATGAGATGGTCCAGGAGGGTCTGGGCCAACAGTCCCCCGAAGTCAGCTTCGCCGACAATTCCCCCTGCTTGGATTTGTACATGAAGCCCGTGTCCGGTCTTATCAGTCTATTGGACAAGCACATTAATTCCGACACCAACAACCGGCACAGCCAGGGCCCCGATGAAGCCACGCAGCCCTCGATTCTGAATGAGTTCAACCGTGCCCACGCCGACAGCAAGAAGGGCAGCCCCGTTTACCGCAAATCCGAAAACAAGAACTTTTTGGGTGCTTTCGTTATCCAGCACTTCGCCGGACCCGCTACTTACAACTCCAACAACTTCGCCGAGAATAACGTTGACAGTTTGAATGCCGATTTCGTGGCCCTATTCCGTGGTACCGAAGTTGACGACACTACCAGTGGAACGCGTAACACTTTCGTCGCTGGTCTGTTCACTGAGCGCGCTGTGGCCATGGAGGTCCATCCCCGTCACGCCAACACCATTGTTGCCGCCCAACAAAAGGCCATGCCCACTCGTCAGCCCTCCATGAAGCGGGTGAAGAAGCGGACCAGTCCCCTACCCAGCCCTGCCGAAGAGGCCGAGACCAGCAACGAGAAGGGCGGGAACTCCCGCAAGAACCGGCGTGATAAGAAGCCCGTCAAGATTCCCTGCGTGGGCACCCAATTCCAGCGGGCCCTTTCAGATTTGTTTGATACTTTGGATCAGACTCAACCCTGGTTCATTTTCTGTCTGGCTGCCAACGACGTCGAGCGGCCCCAGCAGTGGGATGCCCGTTTGGTCAAGAACCAAGTCCGTAGCTTTGGACTTACCGATGTGGTCAAGCGCAAGGTGATTGAATACGCTCATTGGCTCTCCCACGATGAATTCCTGACTCGCTACAAGCCGGTGGTCGATTCTCTCAAATTGGACCAGTCCCGGGATGCTCGCACCCGCTGTGACGCCGCCGGATCCATGATTGGTTGGGGCTACAATGATATGGCCGTGGGCAACCGCCAGGTCTTCCTCAGCTTCACCGCGTGGCGCGATCTGGAGGATAATCTCCGAGCCATTGAAAAGCAGCAGAACCCCAACGCCATGCGTGACGAAGGCGGCGCCCTCGGCGATGACCCCTACGGAATCATACCCAACTCGTCGCTGGGTGGCCCAGGTGTTGAATCTATGGGCTCCTACGAATCCCACGACGGTCTCATCCAGAACATGGGTAACCGTGGCGGGGCCAACGCCGGCAGCGGCCGTTTTGGCTCCGGCCGTGGCCCCTTTATGGGGGCTGCCCTCGGCGGTGATGATGCCCGTTCCTACTATAGTGACGACGACTACACGGCCGACCGTGGTGACGACACTATCTCCAACATGGACTCTGATATGATGGGTAGTCGCAAAATCGAAAGTGACCTCAAACACCCGACTGCTGCCGACCCTATGCTCCCTAGCAAAGAGGGTATCGAGGAGGAGAAGGAGGATAAGCCCAAATTGACGACCGTGCGGCGGCGTTGGTTGTGCTGTACCTGGCTTCTGACCTGGTGGATTCCCTCCCCTCTTATTTCCTGCTGTGGCCGACTCAAGCGGAAGGACCAGCAAATTGCCTGGCGTGAAAAGGTCGCTCTATGTATCCTTATTTTCTTCCTGTGCGGTGTGACCATTTTCTGGATTGGTATTTTGGGTCCTATTGTTTGCCCCAAGCAGAACGTCTACACCATCTTCGAACTCAATGACCGGAACACCAAGGATGACCCCTATTTCGCCCTGCGTGGTAATGTATACACCATGAAGGATTTTAACCACCACGACGTGCAGGCTACTTACCTCCAGAAGTCCTACGCCGGCCAGGATTTGACCAATCTGTTCCCTATTCAGCTGAGTTTAGAGTGCACTGGGTTTGACATTGATCCCCGCTTGACCCTGACCAACCAGACCGCCCTGTACACCGACGCATACGCCCACGACCACCGCTACTACCGGCACCCGGACAATCTCAAGAATTGGTTCCGCTCGGTGGTGCTTCCCACCCTCAACCGCAAGTACTACATTGGCCAAATGGCCGTTGATCCCAAAGAGGTGGCCAAGGCCGGTGCCGGCCAAGGCTCGACTAGCCGTGTGCAGTACCAGGGAATTATCGACGACCAGGTGTTCGATCTGACCAATTACGTGAACTACCAGGGGGTGCCTTACTTTATCGATGTCGACGGAAACGAAGGGTCAGTGCCCTCGAACAACGGATTCCTGGATGCCAAGCTGGTCAACCTGTTCCGCAACAACCCCGGTATGGATGTCACCAAGACCTTCAACCAGCTATTCGGTGAGACCGGCCCCAATCGTAAGAAGATTATGACTTGCTTGCAGCGCGCTTTTTACATGGGTGTGGTGGACAAGCGTAATTCGGCCCAGTGTTACTTTGCCAATTACATTTTGCTGGCCTGTTCCATTGCCCTCGCCTCGATCATCCTGTTTAAGTTTATTGCGGCTCTGCAACTGGGTTCCCGGCGTGAGCCTGAAGACCACGATAGGTTCGTCATTCTGAACGTACCTTGTTATACCGAAAGTGAAGATTCACTCCGTCTGACCATCGACTCCCTGGCCGTTCTGAAGTATGATGACAAGCGCAAGCTTTTGTTTATAATTGCCGACGGTATGTTGGTGGGTAGCGGTAACGATCGTCCCACGCCCCGAATCGTTCTGGACATTCTGGGTGTTGATCCCAGCATCGACCCCGAACCATTGAGCTACCTGGCCCTTGGTGATGGTCGCAAACAGCACAACATGGCCAAGGTCTACTCTGGTTTGTATGAGAAGGCCGGTCATGTCGTTCCGTACCTGGTTATCGCCAAGACTGGACATCCTTCCGAACGTGCCCGCCCTGGTAATCGTGGTAAGCGTGATTCCCAGATTGTGCTCATGAAGTTCTTCAACCACGTCCACTTTAACAAGCCCATGTCCCCCATGGAACTTGAGATGTACCACCAAATCAAGAACGTCATTGGTGTCAACCCGGCCTTCTATGAATATGTACTGATGGTGGACGCCGATACCGAAGTCTATCCCGAATCGCTCAACCGCATGATTTCCTGCATGATTCACGACAGTAAGTTGATGGGTCTTTGCGGTGAAACTCACTTGTCCAACGAGAAGTCCACCTGGATTACGATGATTCAAGTGTACGAGTACTTTATTTCGCACCATATGGCCAAGGCTTTTGAGTCCTTGTTCGGGTCCGTCACTTGTCTGCCCGGTTGTTTCTGTATGTACCGTCTCCGTACCCCCGAGAAGAACAGCCCGCTGCTCATCTCCAACCTTATCATCGACGAATACGAGGATAACCGCGTGGATACCCTGCACAAGAAGAATTTGCTCTCTCTCGGTGAGGATCGTTACCTAACCACCCTCATGTTGAAGCACTTCCCATTCAACAAGAATAAGTTCACGCCCGACGCCCAGTGTAAAACCAATGCCCCCGACACCTGGTCCGTGCTGCTCTCTCAGCGCCGTCGTTGGATTAACTCGACTATTCACAACCTGTTCGAACTCGTATTCTTGCCCCGCCTGTGCGGGTTCTGCTGTTTTTCCATGCGTTTCATCGTGTTCATTGATCTCTTCGGTACTCTGGTCATGCCCGCCACCGTCGCTTTCCTGGTCTATTTGATCTACCAGTGCATCGCTTTCCCGGATAACCTTCCCATTATTTCCCTCGTCATTCTGGCCGCCACGTACGCGCTCCAGGCCATCATCTTTATTCTGAAGCGGCAGTGGCAACACATTGGGTGGATGATCGTTTATATCATTGCTATTCCTGTGTTTATGTTCTTCATCCCGCTGTACTCCTTCTGGCACTTCGACGATTTCTCTTGGGGTAATACGCGTACTGTAACGGGTGAAAAGGGCCAGAAGATCATGGTAGCGGCTGATGAAGGTAAATTTGATCCGGCGTCTATTCCCACCAAGAAATGGTCCGAATACGAACAGGAACTGTGGGAAGTTGGTAGCCAAGGTTCGCACGATTCCTACAACTCCCGCGGATCCGGACACACCCAGGGTTCGTACCGTAGTCGCCCTCACAGCCGGGCTATGTCGCATAACCACTACCCGATGCCTTCCCCAGGGTCTGTTTACGGTGGCGGTGATAACCACTACGGTGCGGGAGGCAATCGCGCATCCCAGGCGGTCTCCAACTACGGGGGTGGTGCTACTGGCGTTCCCTATGGCCAAGGCAACAACCGCCAGTCTCGTTCGCTCGATCGTCTCTCGCGGGCTCAATCTAGCTATGATGTTGAGATGTCCAATCTTGGTGGTGTCCCACCTGCCCTTCCTGGCATGACTGCCCGTTACTCTACTGTTTCGGGGGTCCACGGCGTCGACATGGGCTATGACAACACTCAAGGACGTATGAGTGCGTACAATCACCCCACCCGCCCGCAATCCCCCGCTGTGTCCGTGCGTAGTAATACGCCTGGCCCCAGTATGATGTACGGTGGTAACGGTGCGGCTATGCCCTTCAACGGCCCTTCCGACGATGAGATCTTGGCCCAGATTCGGCAGATCCTTGACAACGCAAATCTTATGACCATTACCAAGAAGCAGGTTCGTGACGAATTATCTGATCGGTTCGGCATTGACATGCTTCCCAAGAAGGACCATATCAATAGTTGTATCGAGATGATTCTGCAGGGCAAACTCTAGTGTTTGTTGAACTTTTGCAGTGGTGTGAACTGTCAAGGGAGGGGTCTTCAATGACTCGTTCTTTGTCTTATGTCCTGGCCAGATTTCTAATATCTGGATTCCTCGGTTGTGGCCATTATTGTCTGCTTAGTAAACATGGGGGAGCTGTGATTGCCCGTGCGTCACCTCCGGTCTTTACATTCTATCTTCGCTTATAACCATACTTCTTACCATAGCCATCACTATATCCCATCTTTTTGTTGGTCAATTACATTACAATATATATCGTACTCCTCTGAGGAGCTTTTTTTTTAAAAATTCTCTACGTAGTTGTTTTCTATCGATATCCTTGTTTTAACCCTTCAATTACTTTTTTTATTATTTTTACTATTTATTGTCAGTTTTCCCACTCTATCTCCTATCACTTACAATCATCAGTGCCTTAACATTCGTTAATTCCTTAATCCTTCTCTACTCCGCACTTGCATCGGTTTACCACTAGTCGAATAAAAAATGAACCTTTTTATATAACAACCATCGAGTATTTCCTCGTTTTGGAGGAAGTTGGATGGTCGATTGGGTTAGTTGTGATTTTTGTGTTATGTCACTTCACCAGTTGATTGCAATCCACGCTAGTGCCCTGTACCTTTGCTATTCTGGCTATGCTTTTTGTGTATTATCGTTAATAGATGCCGTCGACGTTTGTTATTTTATTAGCGCTACTTATTTCGCTGAATGGACAAGTCCACGGTCTGCAATCACCGAAAAGTCGTCGTGCACATGTGAAGAACACGGCACAGATAAAATTTTGACCGGAAAAATAGAATAAACCCCTAGGGTCGGCCGGTAGGAAGGAATAAAAGAAGGAGAAGGATACAGAAACAATTTTTCGCATGAAATTTTTTCTTTCCCCTCTATTAACGTAATGAGTTTTTAAAACGAATTAGGCAAAATGAATCCACTGTTATCTTGTATTGGGTAAGGTTCTACTCTGCTATATAATGCAGGATTTGTTTAATGAGTTGGAATCTACTGCCGAAAAACATTAGGTATACAAACCTTTTTAAAGGGGTGGCAATTTGGCTTTAATAAATGTATTTTTTAAATAGTGGCATGGTGCAACTCTCCTGCATGAGACTGGTATCATAGTTGATAGAGCCATATCTTTGACGCATTTGGCGTTGGTATTCCAAGGTACAATGGTGCGGTACTGAATTATTTTGCTAAAAGATAATCAATAGACTGGGACAGCCCAGTCAGGGGAAGAGGGGGCAAGGCCCAAAAATCTAAAGCGAGTCTGAGCGCTAGGTTATACCCCCTAAGTGAAGGGCAATGGGTTCAATAAGGTGATTTTTTTTTTGGAACAATGGTAATTCTTTACCACACAACTCATAAGAATGGGGATGGTGCGTGGCTCTTTATATATATATATATATATATATATTCCAATAGCACCCCTCTCTCCCTTCTCCTTAGAATTTCCCTGTTGGTATTGAGCTCACAAAACCCTAAATGGAGTCGAGTCGGATTTCTTCCGCATCTTAAAAAAGATAATGGAAACTAGCGTGGGTGACATGCCGTCGTAGTGGGGGGGAGGAACATCGGCTGTAAATTCACGGTGGTACCGCATCACATATTTAAATATATAGTGGGATGGGCAATGCGGTGCATGGGCGGGCACTACTCCCCACATTTTTTGTATCCGTATATTATGCCATTTATACATTATAGAAGATATGGCATTTGGTTTCTATATATATATATATATATATATAATTGACCTTCCCATTTTTAGTTACTCTAACTACTATATAGCCGCAGTTCTCCCTATTGTTAAACGTGAAAATGAATGGTACTTGGTTTGGAAGTCGGCTACTTTGGAGAGATATGGTAATCAGTAGATAGCCAGCAGTTCTCCTCCCACTTTCAAACCGAAGTTACTCCCCCCTTTTTTTTTCTAAAAAAAAAAGAGGTGGAGTGGTATGGGTACCTTCTCGATATCGACTGGCGCCATAGAAACCATGGTAAAACTTTACGGAGAAGGGCTTTGAATTAATGGTCATGCCACAGACTAATCTCGGGAAATGTCTAATTATATGAGATGACCTGTAGTATGTTCCCAAGGCTCTTTGGCATCTGGTGGGCTACACTTGGACGGGGCAAGTGCGGTATGGTAAGACAATGTATGGGCTGCTTTTACAATTTAGCCTCCCCCCTTCTCAAAAAAGGAATATTTTAAATATATATATAAATTAAAAGATGTTGTGTCACAAAAACAACCCATTAGTAAGATATTCTCGGGAAACTGCCATACTACCCTGTCCGTAGCCTTTGCATCCAGCCTATGCGTGGGCTGGACAATCCGGCCATCTTTCCATCCCAGCTCCTCCGCCCGTCCTATTCAATTATTCGTCCAGAGGGTAACCGTATTTAAGGGTGTTTGATCTCCATGGTGAATTGACGTACCTAGCGAGTGGGCCAGTAGATAGTTCGTATCCATCTTAGATCAACCCCCGCCCCTACCTCCACGCGCCCCCTTGATCACCAACGTGTCCCCTTTTTAGTCTAGCTTCGACTAATAAAAGGGGGTTTGGTGGATCTATAATTCCCACATGGTTGATGTTCGTATGCCCCACTCCCCACGGATCTTGGGATTTAAGGTGGTGGTAGTGGTGCTCCGTGAACCAATAAACCTGGTGGGTGATCCAACAATTTCGTATGTGATCCCATTCGATTGCCGACCTAGATTGCTGTGCCGATTTGCTGGACTTACGGGCGAGCCGGATGGACCACACACCAATCTTGTTTTATTTCTTTTAGATCTTGCCTATAATTGGTGGAAGGGGAATATAATGGAGTGTGTTGGTTATGAACACGCGTGGAAGGCAATTCAATTTGCACAACCTGCGGCACAGCATTATTAGGCAGGTGTAATTAATAGGAAAAGGGGTTAATTGTATTGTATTCTATAGCAATACCGGTCCACATGCGGATTTTCAATAGGTATCTCCGGCCGCTTTCGACAACTGCTTGTCTTTTGGCAATCGGGTCACTCTTTGACCCGTATGGGTATTTTAATTTACGTTTACTTTACTATGTCGTCTATCCCCCCTCTACACACATTTACTCACTTACATTCCCCAATCTTATTGCTATAGAATCGGCCATTACTGTAACGGGCCTCTTTGACAAGCACTATAGGAGGACCAGCGGGCGGAATGATGGCCGAAACAGAATCATATTTTGTTTTATTCCCCGTATATTGAAAAATAGATTAGGGATACGGAGGAGGTGGTGTCCTACTACTATTCGAGCATTCCATCGGCTTTTGGATTGTCTATGCAATCTAAGAGAGGGTGGCCCAGGCCTCGGCCATAACCACCATGGAGTCATTACAGTATGGAATCAATCAGCATAGCGTTAGGGTTTACGAGATAATTAAGCTTGCATATAAATCCAATAAGCGAAAGTGGGTAGGTATAATGCGTGGGGACGCAGTAAAATGGGAGTGCACGTTAGACGAAATAGGCAGCGGAGATGCCACGTAGGTCAGATGATGGCTTGGTTAGATGCTTCCCCTAAAGCTGAAACCTTGTGAATACCCACCCCTATTTATTGATTTTATTCATTTAGGAAATAAAATAGGGCACCTGAAGGTCAAGTATACCAATTATATTTTCCATCGATAATGGGGTTCGGCAATCGACTCTTCTCGTTCCTTCAAATCATTTTCGTTAAATTGTAGCTATAGAAGAGGAGATAAAGGGCGGGTGGTATTCGTTTAGTTCGTACACCCTATCCCAGACTGACCAATGGTACGTCAGATTGGCCGTGATCGTATAGGGACCGATCAGCGTAGAGTTGCGTTCCGAGCATGGTCATCACACCGTTGTATGCAAATTCTGCAATCCCGTATTGAAAACCGCCAAGCTATTTTTAAGTTGAATAAAGGGATTCGGGAAAAGGAGGGGTGTCGGCTATTACTCGAAATATCCTTGTTTCGAGAAAAATAATAATGATAAAAACGCAATGGGACTTGGCCGGTGCACATATCAGGTGGGCTCGAAATGAACATTTGGGTGGGGCATACTGGGTTTATAATGGCAAGGTAGTGTGGCGAGTCGGATAAATTTAGCCTTGGGCCGAGCGGGACCTCGGATAAGATGGCTGGCTGGGTGAAGGACTGTTAGGAAATGATTTTACTATGACAAGATTCGGTATGCCCTTTAGCACTGGTTTTAAAAATGACATTCCCGTATGGGGTTCAGGTCTAGTGTGAAGGGATATTGATTTTTTCGTAGAATGGAAGCATAATCGAGCTGTATAATATCTACGCCGATTGCTATGCTAGATTTTGTGGGTTAGGAATACTATTACAATCTATTTTCCCTTATTCATGGCACTCCTAACCATATCCAGCGAGATTGGATTTCTCCCATATCCACGTTTGGTAAAAGTGGATCTTCGTTAAAGATGATCCAAATTCAACAAATCTATACCCGCCTTACTCTCGTGGTATCCAAAAAGGCGACCATGGCTAACCAATCGAGTTAGCTGTGCTCAATATTCCACACCCAGTTTAAAACGGTGAGATATTGTTCCTATTTGGTAGTGACTTATCTTCAAGCTTTTGCGAAACCCCACGACGACATGGCTCACCTTCAGGTTCACTGGAATACCAAGTAGCATGTGGCAAGTGAATCATATCACAAGGTGAAAATAGTGGCTTATATATTTTTCTTCAGGAAGGAAGAGGTTGACGAATATTATTATAATTTTTTTAAGCCTAGCGCGAGTCCCTTTCACCCTCCGGCACAGCGAGGGAAAGGCAAATAGCCCAATGGTGGAAATTGTACTCTAAGGCCATTTTAGTCCGGGGTTTAGGTAGCCTCTTGCTGGTATTTGCCAAGGACCTCCTTTTTCAGACCTTCTCATTATGCCCTTCCAAGCCCTCCAGTGCCACCACTTTCCGATAATCATTCGTGCGAATATCAAAAATAATAAATAATAAATAAGCGCGGTTCACAGCCTAGACCCTGGTCTTATTTACTCTACTGGGTAATTCCCGATGGGTGGAGGGAGTTGGAATCAAGGGGCCTATGCAAGGGACTCTCTGACCTACCACTCCGAGGAGGCTAGGCCCTATCGGGATGCCCGATGTCTTCCGTGTTTGCTCAAGTTCGCCGCTTTTGGGGGAGAGGGGAGGGGTAATTCCATTACTTTTCCGTTCACCTGGTCATTCACGTCAGTATAGATGAAGACGGGCACGGGCAGGTTCTGAGTATTATCTGTGAAAGATGGATTACCGTTCAATAAGGAAGGGGGGGTAAGATTCTACCCCATACTGGACCCCCCTAGTAATAAGTACATACTTTGGGCAAGTGGCAGCGCGGTGGTGTTTAGGTATAGTCTTATTGGCCGAGGTTCTTAAAACCAATATAATATCTACTGTGGGTTAGCGTATCTTCGACCAGGAGAATGTTGATAATGTTGGGAGGGAGCTCCGTTTAGCGGAGAACCCGGCTCACTTCAAACTGGCACCAATGGGCACACCAAGCAGTAAATGTCCTTTATTCGGAAGGTTCCCCCCCAATTCATTATTAAAGTGTGGCCATAACAATGTCGAAAGGTGCCAGAGTCTTGGTGTATTTGATGGGGTGACTGAACCTCTGAGTGACCGTCAAGGTTTAAGTGAACACGGACATAGGGTAAAATAACGATCCTAACCGACGTCTCCATACTGATAAAGCTATATTTGGTGTGGGGCGGGATAAATACACCAACCGAATGTAATGAATTAAGGGGCAGAGACAGGAACATGGATGGAGAGAGGTAGGAAGGGAGAGGAAAGAGGATTGGCCGGTGTGGGAATGGAAAGGGTTTAACGGAAGCCCCCCACTGCGCCTACTGGTCAGCCCCCCAACCATTGTAACTAATTTCCATCATCTAGAGACCCGCATCCATATATATCCCCCGCATGCCATTATGTACATTCTTGGCTAAACCTTGTGGGCATTGGTAACTGGTCCAAACTTGACTCTTTCCATTCATTACAGCCATCCCGAGCCACCAATAGGGTCCGTCTTGGCCCGTCTTTACTAAACATTAGGCCCAGACTGCATGAGGTCGAGGGTGGTAACAATTGGTGGAAAGGGACAAGGAACACATAATAGGGGCAATAGGTTATAGAGAGAAAGAGACGGGCGGGCGTGTTTTAGCGGAGCCTAACCCATAATGTGCCGGTAGGCCTAGCCAATCCAATCCAATCCAACAGGCTGTTCCTCCATAGTGATGTCCCCCATCCAGCCAGCGACGCTGAATAGTGGGGGCCAAAGAATGATCGACGGGCCCAACCACCATACACATCGCCCTCACAGTGGGGAAATTGGTTGGTCTTTGGGTTGGTGGAAGAAGTGGGTCGAGGAAAAGAGGGGAAGCATAGCCGAGTTTCAGCAGCCGCGGAGCCGAGAAGCGTACGGCCCTGTAGTCTGGGATCCTCCCATTCCAATTTGGGCGGTCCTTGGGTTGACGTCAAACCTATTTAAACACCACCCCATCCTCCCTCTGCTACAGTCACTCACATTTATTATTTACACACCAGCAACTATATATCTTAACTAGTCGATTTTATCTATTGCCCCATTCCTGTACTTACAGATTGGATTCCAAATTCGTGTACTTATTTTATACCTGCCAACTAGGCCTAATCGGTATCGGTGTTTGATTTTCAGTCCCTTTTTTACAATCGCTATACCCACTTCTCCACTATTCAGTCTATTATCTGCTCCCTGGCTTGAGTATTTTTAGCTTATTGTTTATATATACAACCCAAACTATGCAGCTACTTTGATGTCCATATAGCCAGCCGTCCAACAGTTTTGTTGATTCATTTACACTTGCATAAACCCATGTCCTCTTGGCTCGCGTCCATTATTCGCTTCTTGTAAATTTTATCCACCCCCCTCCACCTTCATACTACTTCCCTATCACTACTACTACTACTACTACTACTACTACTATTCCTCTTATTACTATTTTTTCCACCACCATGCCGTCGTTCCTCTACGAACCCTCCTTCGTCCACATGGTCCGGCGGGATAAAGCCACGTACGCCATCGACACCAGCCAATCCGACAGTAATAGTAACAGCACCATTATTATTGTCGTTATCGTCGTCTGTGTTGTGATTATCCTGGCCCTCGTAGGCATTTTCGTCTACCGCGGCGTTAAGCGGTCTGCCCGACGACGGGCTTTGGAGGCCAGCCAGCCCAAGGCCGTTCAGCGGGACTCCGCCTACCTTTCCACGGCGGACCCCATCAGTGGCCATTCGTCGCGGACCTACTCGGGCGCTTCCATTGGCTATCCCGGCAAACACCTCTACGATTCCCGCACTAGTGAGAAATTCAACTCCTTCGGTTCGCAGAAAACCGTGCAGTCCCATAGCAGCCAAATCCTCGCCCAGGTGGCGTCCCCCGCTCTATTAGTGACCCAGTATCCTCCTCCTCCTTCCCGGTCTTCCCAACCACAACCAGTGTTCGGTGTAAACCGTCACGACGACCTCCGGGACAGTTTCCGGCTCTCCCAGGATTCGGTCGTGCTGGAGGCCCCCCGGATTATGCACTTTGCGACCATTCGCCAGCCCCCCGCCGTGGCTTATCCCAAAGGTGCGACTTCGATCCAATCGTCCCCCCGTTTCGACCGACTGGCGCCATCAACCCCCTCCCCGTCCTCTCCCTACTCGGCGTCCGCTTTTCCGGGGGTGGGGCCAGCTGCGACGGAAGGGAATAAGGTCGCCCGTACACCCAGCCATGTGCCGCGGAGTAACACGTCGTCCGGGGCCACTTACGTTCCCGTGGCCACCCATTCGCCCCGCACTTCCTTCAGTAGCCATACCACCATCACTCTGTCAAGAGCGCCTCCTCCCCCCTATACCGCCTGGACTTCGGCCCCCAACCTGCCCAGAACCTCCCTGGTGGTCCCTACTGCCGCTGCCGCCGATCTTCCCGCGCTTCTACCCACCACCCTTGCTTCGGCAAATACCACCACCCCCCGCGCTCGCCAACGCTCCCCTTCCGTTCGGGCTAGTTCCATCCGGCGGATGACTCAGCCGCACCCACCCGTACCCCAAACGGCCCAGTTTATCACCCAACTGGATACTCCCAATTCGTCTACTATATCTGTGGCTGCTGTTACCACCGCCCAGCCCTCGTCCCCCACTCCCGCCGCGCCCCCAGCTGCTGCTGCCCCTCCTGCTGAAGAACAGCCCATCTCCATCATTGGCACTTACTCCGCCACCCGGTCGTATGAGCCTGAAATGCCCGATGAATTGCTTGTCGAGGTAGGAGACGGTCTAGCCGTTATCCAGCATTTCGACGATGGTTGGGTGCTAGGTATTAATCTGACTCGGGGACGTGCCCAAGGAGTGTTCCCTGAGCCCTGTATTGAGCCTGTATCTGACTATTGATTATTATTTTTTATTAAATAAAGAATACAAAAATAAATGACATGTGCGATATGACAATGCCTCTCTATTGTAAATGAGAAATGAAATGGTCTCATGGCTAATATATGTGCACACTACTACTACTACTATATTCTCCCTCAGTATGCCTCGGAGGATAATACTGGTCACCTAACTATGCTGAGAAGGTGGGAATGTGGAGAAGTGTGGTGGTGGCGAAGATCTATTCCCCCAGAAGCGGGTGGATTGATGAGAATTGGGAAGAGTGAGTGAGGGACGGAGGGATTGGATGTGCAGTTGCTGCCGAGATTAACCCTACAGCCATCTGCAGGGAATATTACCACCTGTGATCGCGCCGCTACATTCGCGGAGGGGGAGTGCCTCATTACACCTTTCCGCTGCCTCTCTCTCTAATTCTCTCTTCTCGAAGTCATTTACTATTAAATATTCACCAATTCAATTCACCTTGCATTGTTCCGGTGCCTAGCGGCAATCCCATTACTTTGACGACGGGCGAAACCCGACGATCCGAATACCTTGACCAAGACGGGACCAGCATTGTTGCTCTTGGTGTCCTTAGTTCCTCAGCGCATCCTAACCCATTATGCAGTTAATTTTCACCAACATGAATAAGCTAGAATGAACGGGTCGTTCTTTGGTGCACCTCTCCCTTTCTTTCTCTTTTCCTATCTCCCAATTTCGCTATTTTACTTTTTTTTTTGCGAGGCCTCTCTCCAATGAGGACCGAAGCATTCTCTGTAGTGTGAAACCCCGGGGGATCTACTCCTCATGACTTGCCTCTAATACACATGCTTTACCCTTCACCCGACTGTCTCCCACTGGCGTCAATCTATATTTACCACTTGTCTAAAATAAGGTACACATTAGCAACTGAAAAAGGGCATGTTTGCTTTATCCACACCTGTTTATAGCTGCTTCGTTCCCCTCAACTTTCCCAGTTACTAATATTCACTGTCAGGGCCATAAGGCCTCGGCATCCCACCCTCACATATCTAATTAGTCCTATTTTACATTGCCCAGGTCTGTTTATGCCTCAGTTTCGCCAGTCGTTCAGTAACAGATTTGTCTCGTTTCGATGCTCTGATAAACAGGCCAACGATAAGGTTCGGACCACTGCTGCCACTACCACTGTGTATCACACACCCACTTCCTCAGTTCCCGATGGTAGTGGGGGGTCACACTAGACCTGTGCTTCTATTTTTAAACATACGGGCCTTCAAAATACCACTAATTAATGTATCTAGGAGCGACATTCAGCAATGATCAATCCATTCGTGTTCATCCCTTGAGCGTATTTTGGAACATTCGACATTCTGCCCGTCAGCGCAACGTTGCTTTGTGCTCTCCTGTCCCTTGGGGTTTCTTATTTTTCCTTTTGAGCCCCTACTGTATCCGTTGCGATGGTTATTTTGGATTGCTGCCAAAGGTAGCCAAAGGAGGGGGGGGGACAATGCCTAGTGGGTAACTCAATAAGTATATCATTCAATTAATAAGAGGGATATTGCTCTGATCCTTAGAGCCTAAGCCGTCTTACAGCCATTTCCCTCGTATTTTGTTCAAGATGCCGTTTTCCAGCGGGGTGGTTGTGGTTCTTGGTGTTTTGGGGTCAACGGAAGTAATTATGTAGGGCACGATTATTGGGTAGGCCCTCTGTTCATACCGTCTGGTGGGGATGGGTATCCCAATAGTGGGGTAGTCAGTCTGTCCGTTGGTGACATCGACTTCATTTCAGCTCCATCTATTCGCCCGTCTTGGTCATCAATTCTAGGAGATATAGATTATTCCCACCAGCATGGAAATGGGGCGACTTTGGAATGTCTCTCCGTAGATCAGCGTGCATTGTTCCGAAACCCGAATTACAGTATTAGCGCCAACGGCTTCTCCGGAATCAACCGAGCGGGCCCTACTTAATTTCGCACCTTAAAGTCGTTGGGATACTGGCCCAGTGCTCTATTAGCATATATCGCTTTTTTTATTAATATATTTATGTTTATATACAAAAAAAGGGGAGGGGGGTGTGGTAGAGCGAAGAAGGCACGCTTTCGCTTTCATTTGTTCTATCCAATATGAAATTCGCATGTTCACACTTTTAGACTAAAGGCAACTACAATATATCCCTGATATTAATATATTTATTTAGTCCGATGCCAACTATGTTGAGTCATGGTGTTTTATTGCTATTGTCTTCCAAGTTATATACAATATCAAGGCCTAATGCGGCGAAACTAATCCGCCTAATAAATGAAACGGCATGCTGACAATTCGTAGTTACCATCTGACTCGGAATTGCCTTGATGTATATAAAGGTCACTTGCTCGAAACACAAGTAATAGGAAAACGATAATTAAAGAAGGTATACGTCTCATAACTGAATATGTAACACTAAGCTCGCCCCAATTCTCAAATGAAGACGCATCAAAGCATCGAATGCATCCGGTGAAAAGAAAGAGGTCAAGTTTATAAAAGGAAGGAGGTTATCTACATCCAGAGCAGTGAAAGGCCGGGAAACTGGACATGTCGGGCTACTTGATGATAACCGTGAGCATATCACCGTCTTCGAGGTCCAGTTCTTCGACGGTCATGTCGGGGTCTAAAATATCCCCTTCGAACTCGAGTTTGACAGTATTGATGCGGGAGTTGATATCCTGCCTCTTGACATATTGGTCGATTAGGGCTTTAACGGTTGTCGTCTACAATAAGAAACAGCATCCCGAAACGAAATTTGAAGTACCCGTAATAAATGATGGGTCAAAGTGGGAAGTATACAATGTATATAGGGGGGGAGGAGACACGGTACGGTAAGTATTGGTTTGATAATGCTGACAATATGCTGCTCATAGAATAAACCTTTGATCCGTATACAACCCGCTTAGTGTGGGGATTCTCTTGTAAAATTTCTGAGCCGTACTCAGTTCATAGGACGGAGCCAGTACTCTTCAATCAAATTGCTATACTTACATGTTTGGCCTTGAGCTTCACGTCAACTCTGTCTTTACCGCGTAGTTTAATCTTGACATAATCCTCGTTTTCATCATCCTCGTCAGGTTCGACATTGGCGGAAGACTCTACCACCCCCGCCTGCGAAGTGGCTGCAGCCATCTGTAGTTCTTCCCGCTGTTTCTTTTTTTGGATATACAGTACATCTAGCCGGGCCTGTTCCTCCAGCCGGTGCTGACGTTTCTCGCTTTGGTATTCGCGACGGCGCTTGTTTTCCTCGAAGGTGTGTCGGAAGTAGCAGACTGGCATAACGTAAAAGTCAAAACATAAAAAATAAAATAGCCGATGTGAATAAACGAAAATGTGGTTATTAATTGACCTGGCTAATTGTGGTTGTGTTTCAAGAAGTGACTTATACCACCAAAGGTGAATGCTTCAGCTCGCACTAAAGCACCGCCGTACTATTATAAGTCCGGCTGCTAGCCGATTCAAATCAAGAAGGGTAAACGTTTGAACAGTTCCATCACACCCTAATCCAACCGCACAGCGTCTCTATTTGCACTTCACTTACATATTTCTACTTCATCTTGCCAATCGAGACTAGCCGGTGAGGACCGGTCAAACAGGGGGGTATCGCGAAAGGTCATTACTACTTCGGAGCGCGGAAGGTGGTAGCGGGTACAAAATTCGGTAAATATACCTTCAAACGAATCAATTCGCTGGACGCGGTAGGAGACGGGGACATAAATGGGCAAATAGACAGGTTCCTGTTCCGGATCGGGCACCGGTTGGAAACTAATGCGGGGAATGATGGTGATTTGGAGGGGGGTCCCTGGTGAAAGGTTGCAGTGAAAAGTGGATATTAGGGGAGTAGAATCGGCTCGGGACATTTTCCGGGGTAGCGACGAAAGGGGTGGGGGACTTTGTAGGCCGTGCTGGTAATCTAGGGTGGGACTAGTCGTCCCTAAGAGGGCATTGTGGCTACTACCGGTACGGCGGAAGCTACCGCCACTCAAGCGGGGGGAGGGAACAATAGCCAAGTCGTCGTCAATGACAGTCAACTCGCCTTCGTGACCCACTTGCAATGGCATGGCCGATGGGGGTGGTAGTTGGCTACGCATTTGAGTAGCAATTGCCTCTAATTCGGGATCCAGCCCCCGCAGGACGCTCGACTCGGGTGAATAGCGAGGTGCTAAGGACGGCGAGGAGCCGGGAGACGGACTCGACACTAGTAGAATGGTGTGGTCAATGTCGCGGTTATGATTATGGTTGGAAAGGCCAGGCCAGTTTAGGTCCGAGTCGTTCACATCCAGATAATCCGGGGGCGGGGTTAGGGATACACTCCGCTGGTCGTCGTCATCGTCACTCACCCTCACCACACCGGTCCGGCGAGGAGCTGCACCCCGGCTAGGACTGCTGGGCGGGGAAAGGGATAGCTCGTCCCGCGCTGGCCTCTCGACTCGTTTACGAGCCATGGGGCCGCAATTTGGCGACGACAGAGCGTCGTCGGACTTGCGTTTACTGGGGGTATCGAGATCAGCTGAAGGGCCTGGTAAGGGCGACTCGATGGACTGGGCGATGAGGGCCAGGGTTGAGGTGGTGTCTCGTCGGAAAAATGAGTCGTCGTGGGGGATGTTGCCACGGGAGTGCGGGGTAGCTGCGCCTAGGGGGGTGGTGGTGCCATTATCGGTGGGTGCGGGTCCCGAAGGGCCAAGGGCCATCGTGGCGGACCGTGAAGTGGTGGTGGGGCGTGGCCGCCGTTTGGGTTTGGGCTGCGCCCGACGGGGTGGGGTCTGGTTCTCATCGCTGGAGGACATTCGGAAATATGCCTAGTTAACTGCGGCGCTGTTTTCGTGTGTGGGGCAGCAGGCGATGTGGTGTTTAAGGAAAAGACTCCGTGTAGTCGAGAGGAGCAATTAGGGGAAGGGGTTAATGGAGCAAAAGATTATTTTTAAAAAATGAAGACAGCAGTCAAACGGTAATATACATATTCTATCTATAGTGGAGGCGGGTGGCATTGGGAGGGGTAGGCGAATATTATTACTAGAGTTAGAGGGACTCGACGTCCACCAATTGTAGTGACGGCTGTCCACTTTTCCCGCCATTGTGTATGTGAATACGGAATAATTTCCCAAACAGTATATACATCGCACCACCCAAAATCCACGAGAGGGCTCGTTTGGGAAATAAATTTTGGGGATGTGGGCTGGATTGATATTAGGTTGGTTTCAGAGCTTGGTAACCACCACTCTCCACTATTCACAGCCAGCCCAACACTCTTTGGTCTCTATAGTGGTGGTAGGTCAGGGTTTAAAGAGCAAAGTGTCCGCCACTCTCTTGCGTGTATCGTATGCACTGCGCTCATATAAGTGACTGGCTCAGCTCATCCAGCTCTGCTTTCGTGACATTTCTACTCTTTCCCTTGTTTCCTTTCCTTCGTTTATTATCTATTGTCTATGCCGTTAGTTCCCTGACTCCGCTGCTCACTTTGGCATACGTAGTATTTAATCCCTTCAGTTGGTCCTTATATATAAAGACACATCTTATTTTTATATAATTAGCCCGCCCAGCCCAGCACCTTCAAGCCCGTACGCCATCAAGACTAGTACTACATTTAACGCTCGCCTAATTCAAAAGTCCAATCCGCCGGCGTTCGTGTCCCTCGTTTTACAATCAACCACAGCCCCCTCTATCCTAGAAGTCGCTCATTCAACCGCCAGCCTTCCCACAGCCCCAATTCACGATCATTAGACCACATACATCCATATCCACCGGCTCCTTTATTTGGACCTCCCCCTCCCTACACCCGTCCACCACCACCTCCACCATGCGGAAGAAGCATAAGACCAAATTCCCGGTGGTAAGTTTATTCGAAATGCCTCGTTGGCTACATTTCTCACTAACCCTAAAATATTTCATTTGAGATTCCCCTGGGGTTTGAAACTAACGCGGTGTATAGTGTTCATCAATCAGGGCTTACACGGGTTTCAGTTTATCCCCGTCCTTTTACAAAAAACTATATACTACCGTGAAGCGGACCTAGTTGTCATTTAATCATGCAAAAAGGTGGCGGGTATTATAGCTATCCATGCCATCGCATCAGGAGGGCTATCTATCCCGTACGATTTATTACCACATGTTCGCCCCCAGTATCGTCGTTGACCCAGCGTCACGTTTTCAACTTCGACTATAATAGAGGCCCCCTATATATATATATATATATATATATATATGCCATGCATTTTGCTAGGCCCGGATCAAGAAGATCATGCAGATGGACGAAGATGTTGGCAAAATGGCCCAGGCCACACCTGTTTTAGTGGGTAGGTTATCCAGAGCTCCCCTGTTGTAACTGGTCCTTGGAATTTAGTTGACCACGTAGTTAAATGTCTCGCATGTCATATAGCGTTCTTTAGTCCACATCACCTAACAGCATCTCCCCAACTACTCTTCTATCTAACTCAACTACTTTCCATTACCTCGCAATTAGCCAAATCCCTTGAAATGTTTATGCAGTCGCTCATTGATCGCTCGTGCGAGGAAACCCGCTTCAGGAACTCCAAACGAATGTCATCAGCCCATCTGTAAGTGTACCCTCTTTAGTACGTTTTATGTAATCGAACCAAACACTCCCGCTATGGTTTATTATACGTTTTCTTCTTCATGTACGAATCAATTCAACTAACCCATATTTGATTCCCCTATGTTTGCATAATATTCCCTACCTACAGAAAACGCTGCATCAATGCCAATGAACAGTTCGATTTCCTCAAAGACGTAGTTGCCGCCGTGCCCGATTTACCAGACGAAATGTCGGTGCATAAAACTGCGGCTTCAGCCGAACTTTCTCCGGTAAAAACCGAAAATGGTGCCAGTACATCCCCAATGCCCACTACAGCAACCGCCTCGGCTTCAGCTGATCCCTCCGCTAACCCGGCCCATGCGATTACAGTTCCACCACCCCATGTGAATGCAACCCAGTCTGTCCATATAGCCCAGGCCATCAATCCCGCCAATAATGGCGCCAGTCTGACGGTCGATTATTCAGCCACAACGATGGCAACCACCGCTGTTGCCCCTACCTATATGCCCATCCCACCCAGTACCAACCCTGTTGCTCAGTATGCCATGTACGACTACCAGGCCCCCGTCTACGCAGGGCAGGGTCTCATCAATCCCGCCGCCTTGGTGAATCCGGTCAGCCTTGGGGGATTCCCAGCCAATACGGTACCCCCTAATTTAACCCAATATTACCACCATTCAATGTACACCCAGCCCGCCGCCATGGCGGGAGCCATACCGGCCACTATGGCCAATCCCGCGGGTGTTCTCTTAAACACCGCTCCTTCTGGCCCTGGGGGAGGACACGTGCCCCCGGGAGCTTGGGCGGGTCGAGGCAGGGGTGGTCGGGGTCGGGGGCGTGGGCGCGGTAATGGTCAATCTCCACCGTAAAAAAAAAACATTAATATAAACCACCTTGGCTATATTATTTTTTCCCTCTTTTTGTAACCTGCCGCTTGAGTTTCTTCCATATACCTCGGATTAGCAACTCAATACGTTTAATCCACTCCGTTTCTGCCTACCCTGTCTATTTGACACCTTCGTCCCTAGTTTTCCCTATTCCGCGCCTACCTTTGCCTTACACTTTCCCGTTAGGACATTGACTGTATCTAATCTGTGCACCTGATCCCCCCCCCCATCTCCCCCATTTATTATAATATATAAATATATTTATTTGTATTTCTCTTCTATACGTAGAGCTCTCTGGATTGGGAATTGCCACTATGTTTGATGTACTTCTTCAGGGTTTATGGAAGGGGCGGGGAGAAGGCTCGCATATCCTTAATGCACCTAGTTTCTGGGATAAAATTAATGATTCCTTTTCCTTGTGATGTGCTGAAGCACAATAGCGACGGTGTTAGATGCGTGACATGGGCAGCCTATTGGTCAGTTGCGTTGGGGTTTTCAGGAATATATTTTTATATATTTGAGTGGTATAGGGGGGTGATCCAAATAGGAAATATAAAGCCGAGGCTATGGGGGTCGGGTGTAGGCGGATCTCTATTAAAAAAATTAAGGCGGCGCTCCCAAACAACTACTGCTTCGCAGGGTCGCCAATAAGTCGTGCGAATTAAACTTGCCTTCTGGGGATTTTAGAGGCTAGATTAACTACAGTAATAATGTGGTTCGCCCACTTGGCTATTTTGTGAATGGGCTAGAATGAACCGCATAGGTTAGGGGGGATCGGCAGCCATATGGGACACAATGTCATTTTTTTAACAGCAATGGCCGTGCAAGCTGCTTTATCATTAGGCACTGTGGCATTGCTTAAGCTTGTCGGGTTGACGTTTATTCTGAATAGCTTTATACTACAATAGATGTATTGCCTATAGAATAGCGCCATACATGTAGCAGCGAGACCTGGTGACCCGGTTTGGGCTGTTGTAATCATTATGCCATGCGACGCAATGGCTGAAGTACCCACCGGTGGGTTCGTTTCCATGATCGGACTGGTTCTAGCGGTGAGTGAGAATGGAGACGTCTGTGGTATGGGCAGAAGAATATGAAGATTTTGGTACTTACTCAGGCGTTATGGGGTTTTTATTTTATTGATAGAATAGATAACTATATTGAATTTTAATAATATAAGAGGTAATTGATGTCACCTGGATTAACCACTCTTAGTCCGTCAAGAGTCCCGAGGATAGGCTTCTAATGGTAGGCAGGGCTTAGACTTGGCCAAGCAGGCTACTAGTGTCAGGTATGGGGTACAGTACTAACCAATAAAGGCTTAGGCAATCAGTTATACAAGGGACATACAGTGGGTACACTTACAGGTCAGTATAAGGGGGTAGGCATATATAGAGTTTATTGAGGTAAATAGGGGGATATAAATAAGCTAAGGAATCTAACCAGTCCCAAGGGGGCCTAGTTATATATATATGGGGGATAATACCAAAGGAGGTCCCCAGAGGAGGATACTACTAAGACTAAGGTATAAATAAATAGGCTAACTGGATAGCCATGAGGACTTAGAAGACTCTGTTGGGAACTGGAAGAGGCATTAGATCAGCATGGGAGTGATTAGTGCAAACTACATAGTCTGGAAGGGGAATGGTTATATAATGTAGGATGATCCCATAGTACCAGGGGTGGCCATAGGAAGGTTAATATGGTACTATAAGGCCTAATAAGGGTGGACAATTGTTAAGTCTGAATTAATTTGGATTAGGAGGGCTGATACTTGATGAAGGTAGATGATAATGTCACCCGGGTTAGCCACTCTTAGTCTGTCAAGAGTCTCGGGGATAGGCTTCTAACAGTAGGCAGGGCATTGTGGCAAGGTGGAGTGTCCCCTTGATTGCCACAGGTATAAAGTATTACTATTTGATTATTATATTTATATATAAG
>JANBQC010000214.1:0-41702 GCA_027576995.1 Dimargaris cristalligena
CTTTAACCTCCACCTTAGTTCCAGGCTCTATGCTTCCCTTATCAGACCAGTTATGGAGTATGGCCTAGCCATCTCTAGCTGGAATGATAGCCAACTGAAAAAGTTGGAAAGGATACAAGGGTCCTGCCTGAGAATGCTGGTTGGGGCCTATAAGTCTGCTTCCACTTCTGTCCTTAGACATATTTCACACCTTCCACCCATGGCCATTAGGGTAGAGACCCTTACTGCCAAGTATTGCCTTAGATATAATTCCTTGCCACCTGATTCCCTTTTACACCTTCTTGCCTCTGTCCTACACACTACTAGATATGCTAGTGACCTTTCCAAATCTCCTCTTTTTTGTTCTCTGCCTCCTGATCCTTTAGCTAAGGATGTCAGGGCTGCTATCCAGACTGCTAGGGTAGCCCACTATACCTCACTGATCCCCAAATAAGTCCTCCTTGTGGTGAACTTATAACATTTTTACCTACTTTTATTTTTTATCTATTTTTCACACTTATTGGAACTATGCCCCTGATAAGTGAATGGGCCCCTGCCCCTGCCCCTGATAAGTATAGTCATTTTTCCTCCATTTTCATTATATTATTTTTCCTATTATTATATTTTATACCCTTGACTGTGATACACCCCTACCCCTGACCAGATGATACCCCTGCATTCACACTGCCCCTGACCCGACTGTGCCCCTGTTCAAAGTACTGTTAAAAATAGCTTTCTCCCTTTCCCTTTTTTCCTTTTTCCCTTCTATTGTTTTACATTGAATGTATTGGTTACCCAAGTATTACCTATCCTTTGTGATGATTAATACTATTATCTGGGAACTCCCTTCCCTTTCTCTATTATCCATCTATCTTTTCATTTAGGCTTCCTCTTTTAAGTATAAATACTCCCCCTTGCTGCCACCTCTTAGGACAGTAAGTCTATTATGACTTTTCCCTTCTTATTACCTATCTTTTCAAATAAAGTTCAGTTTTCAAGGATTTGATTTCAGTTCTTTACAAGGGGAAGGGAAAAAAACTGGTTATACCAGAAAAAAAAAGCTACTTCATACCCTATGTAATAGTAATAATAATAATAAAATAAGTGTGGCTATAGGGGGATAGTCCACCTTGCCACAACAGTAATAAGTTTATTATAGTTACCATTAACTATTTTACCTGCCAGCTTATTGCCCATGCAATCCCAAATATTACAGCCTAAGCCATCATTCAATTCCTCATTGAAGACATAATCAGTATCCACAGCTGCCCCCAGATCCTCATCTCTAATTGTAGCAAGCAATTCACTGTAAGTATACTCTTGCAGACCCTGTGCCTCCTAGGGGTAGACCATTGAATGGCTATCCCATACCACCCCCAGAGTAATGGAGCTGTGGAATATCTCAATGGCATACCCAAATATATAATTGCAAAACACTCCTCTGGGGACAATCCATAATGGGACCAACACTTAGCCCTCCACTTATTCACCTACTGCATGGCCCACATCCATGTTATCATCAGCAAACCCTTCTACTTAATATATGGCTGAGACCCCCATATGCCTATTGAAGTTGCCCTAAATACTGAACCTGATACCCCTGGGCCTCCACCAGCTCTGCCTATGTCAAAAAACTCTGTAACCATCTCAGTGAGGCCTACTAGTGGGTCTGCCATAAGCCAGGCCCCAAACCCATGGACCCCACATAGTACTGTATCAGAGATTGTGTCTTAGTCTGAGTTCCCCATGGGCCCCTGTCACTACAAGCCCCCTTCAATGGCCCTGTTTCAATCAAAGGCATCCATGGCAGCAACACATATGCCATCACCCCCACAGTCCATGATAAACACCTCCAACAAAAATAGGTATCTAGTAACTAGATCATTCCATTCATCAAATTCCTTAAGGATGAGGCTCCAGTAGGAGAGGGTGATACCAGCCCTCCTAATCCATCTTAATCTAGATATAACAATTGCCCATCCCTCTTAGGACTTATAATACTATATTAACCTTCCCATAGTCACCTCCAGTACTATGGGATCACTCTATATCACATAATCATTCCCCTTTTGGACTTTGTGGTTCACACTAACCACTTTTGTGCTGATCCAACAACTCTTCTAGTTCCCAACAGTCTTCCAAGCCCTCATGGCTATCTGATTGACTCATTTAGCATACCTTAGTCTTAGTAGCATCCTCCTTTGGGGTCATCCCCTGTATATATATAACTGGCCCCCATTGGGGCCAGTTTGATGGCTTAGATTATTCTTACCCCCCTAGTTTATCCCAATAAATGATATATACACTCACTCTCTTTTTACTAACTAGTAAGTATGCCTGCTGCACGACCCTTGTGTATACCTGCATCTAGTAACCATTATTAGTTAGTACCATGCCCTCACCTAATACTAGGACCCACTTGGCCAAGTCTAAGCCCCATCCACTGTTTGAAGGCTATCCTTGGGACTCTTGATAGACTAAGAGTGGATAACCTGGGTAATAAGCTACCTCATCTTTAACAATCACTTGTAAAAATACAGAGCATTGCACCACAGGGTCACAAAAAATAAATAAGATTTCTTTATATTAACTATTGCAGGTACGAATATATCTATATAAATAAATACAAAAATAGCATAATTCTAGTAGTGGCTGAGGAAATCGGGCCATTATATCCCACATAAACTGGGCCACGCTAGTTCTTTAGGCTTTAGTCTGACGATTAAGGTTGCAATGTTCACCTCGAGTTGGTGGGCTATGGAAGGGAAGCACACCGGGCTATAATAAACAATAGTTATGTGTATCTATCCAAAATAATCCCAGTGCTTCGTTATTAAGTTGAACCCTTCGGAGACAACCATCCAGCTGTTGAACAACACTGGTGATTTTTACTGTAGCACCCCGATGGGTTAGTAACCTAAAAAAATCTAATATAGAATATGTATAAAAGAGGATAATTCTAAAGGGAATTAAGTTAAATTTGTACGGGTAGGTTGTTGGAATACTAAGGACTTAAAGGAAATAAAACTGGAAGTAAGGGAAGAAAGCAGCTAGAGGACAGTAGGTACCTCTAGGTGGTTAGTTTTATTGAGTTGTAATTTCTGTAGAGTGAAATATAATTGGCTAACATGAATGATCTCATGATAGCAGAATAAACTAACATAATTGGGTATAAATAGGATAGAATAAAGAACATGTAGGAACATATTCTTCAACATAGGTTAGTGCAATCATCAAGGCGATAGAGAAAATCGAAGCTCTTCATAATCTGACATCCCACTTGGGAAAATGAATTCTAATCTGAAAACAGGGCGGATCTGGACATGACTGTTTGAATCTACGAAGCTTAAGCCCCACTGGGTAGGTCTCTTACTTCCTACTTTGATGGACTTGTAGGTCCCGTTCTCGCACATTACATTCATGCTTAGACCATCGAATGGCTGGCTAGTGGACGACTGCTTAGACGGATTCCCGTGGGCCGATGATCTAGCGGAGTTGATTGTTTTTCTAGTGGGTTAACCGAAGGAATTGGGTGGCCCGGACGAAGTATGTTTGGGACCGGGTGTACATCAATAGACTGTAGGGAGAGAGAATGGGCATCAAGAGCGTGATGAATGAATATTCGGAATAGGCGCGGATTAGGGCCCAATTTTATAGTTTACCCTACCAGTTATGGATTAAGCACCCCAACGGGAATATGGCCTATTTTATTATTATTATTATTTGTTAACTATGGCTGTCCATACGAACCCCAAAGAAAAGGTATTTATGAGCATGGAGGTAAAAAAATATTCATCAGGGCGTCCCTCATGACCTTGTGCATCGTGTTCATTACATGTCGCCTCATTAAGCTAGGCCCGATCACTCCAGTTACCTAACTAGGTATATCACCATCAGGCACACCTATATCTCTCCCATCAATCGAATTGGCCTTCGCTTTTCCCACCGGGGTAGTCCGGCTATTACGCCCAAATTGATGGATGCCTACTAGTGTTTGAAAATACCATTCATTGGGCAATTAAATACGTGACCAATGATGGTTACAAGGCCGACTGGTACGAGATTGCGGCAGTGGCTCATTCTGACTGCGAAATGAAATCCGGTTGGTATGTGGGAGGGGACTTCTCTTTAGCTGACCATCATCATCACATTAGCCTGCTTATCAGCAGTGCATTATGGATATTCGAAAGTAAAGTTGAAATTTTTTCGCTGAAGGACAATTAATTGGATTTGACCTGATTCTGTTTTCCCCCATTCATTAAAGCGGAAAAATAACGAATTCGATCATTCCCGTTAGCCATCTTCCCTGGGAACCGCACATTATTACCACACGGTGGGAATAAAGCAAAGTAGTCTGAAGAGGTGATACTGAATATAAAATATATACGTGCATATCATTAGGATCATAAAATATATATGGTTAGGCGTAACTACAGTTAACAATGATAGTAAATGGAGGCGATAGAAGCCATCATGGTAAAAGGATTCAGAATAGGATCATTAAAGTAAGTGTGAATACTGGCATTCATATATGAACAATAGCGGGGCTACTTTATTTGGACGTATATAGGTAGAGCCAAGTCGTATACGCCTATGACCCAAAAACAAGATAAAGAATGCACCTGTAGCATCAGATACATTTAGTCAAGTTGGGTAATGCACCGTATTTTCACAACCCCTCGCAGAATACCGTAAACCGGGAAATACCATCCTACGGGCCTGGAATGTTAAACTAAGGCTATAAACTATACTACAATATGCTATATTATATTATACTATTGTTTATGCAATTCCGCATACAGGTGGAGAATAAGCTCTTGGGTGGCCGAGGTTTGCAAATAAAATTCATACTGCAGAGTATTATCATTGAGCAGACGCATGACGCGACGGAACGCCGTTGTGACTGGTTTCTTGGCAGTAGCGGAATGGCCAATGGCCGAATACATGGGCGACAGATCCATTTCCTTCTGACGTTGTTGATGACTGGCGAAATAATCGCTACTCAAACTGGCGCAACTACTGTTCCGGCCATTATTAGGAAGGGACGCCAACGACGTGGTCGATAAGGAAGCCACACCACCACCTCCCGCTCCACCGGCAGTGGACGAAGCCGGGACCGGTTCAAAACTGGACGGGTGGACGGCCCAAGTATCGACCAACAGGGAGCGGTTACCTTCGGATTGTAAATCGGTCGTCCACCCCACTTCGACGGCCCCCATACCGAACGGGTAGGCCATGGCCATTTCGGTATAGGCGTGCACGGGATTGAATTCGGTACGGATGTAATGGGTATCAATCGGATTTTCATCCGCCGGGGTGGCGCTGGGGCTGCTGTACAAATAGGTGTAGTTACGCACCAAATTCCAGGGCGAGCGCGAGCCGTGGCGAACGGCCGGCGGCAGCAAATCGTGGAACTTGAGAGGCGGCTGATGACTCAGAGCGGCAGCAGTAGGCAACGGTTTGGGGAACATGGCTGAACCACTGCCCCCACTACCACCGAAACCGCCGACACGACTTTGCGGAGCCGTGGCAAGGGTTTGCAACGGCGGGGTTGGTGGGTTACGAATGAACCCCGCCTCGGAATGCAGCGGAGCCCCCGTATCAAGCCGGAAGGTGCGCTGGGAAAAGGCCAGAATCGGCTTGTCAGGGAACATAAGGCCGTCAATGACCAGTTCTTCCCGGTACTCAATGTCGCGGTGGACGATTTTACCTTGGCCGCGCCAAGTCCCGACCAAGGGGGCTAGCTGTCGCTTGGGAGACGACATGGCGGAGACAGGGGATAGGAGGTACACACAACGGTGGTGTATGGGAGAGCTACAAAATAGGTAATATGGGGTGGGGGATAGTGCAAGTGGGTAGGAAACGAGTGGATAGTTTTCCCTGCAAAGCCGGCGTAGGAATTAATAGGCTGAAGATAGAGGTCGAGATGTGTATAAGAAGCTAAAGTCAAGCCGAACAAGACATTAATGAAATTAAGTGAGAGATAGAAGCAGGAAGCGAGGGGAGGTCTTAGTTGCTAGAGAGGGAGGAGAGCTCTGTTACTGTGACGACATCCATGGGAAACACAGCTCCCAAACCTTGCATACCACCATACTCAGGTGTTCATGTCCGCTAGTGGGAGGATGTCAAAAATATAGTGTGTCCTTTTAATTGGTCATCAAGACCTCATAAACGATTTAGATACTGGCACTCATTGTGACTGGTTTAAGAGACGCATTGGGTAAAACCTCTCCAATCTACCACTACCTCAACCAGCATTGCGTAGTAGTACTATTAGCCCCAACTGAGACACGATCGATTGATACGGTTTGATTTTAGTACCCAGCAGTGTGGCCGCTAGGGCGGAAAGTTCTATATCCCGCTGGGTTCCAGGTACTACTGTACCAATGGTGTCGGCTCTGAAACCCTCTGACTAATGGCAACTGGCCACGGCAAACACCTCCCCCCTTCACAAAAGTGACGCTTATCGTGTTAAACCGGAAGGGATGTCGTCGTATCGGTCACTGACATTCGTAAAGAGCAATAAATGTCCATCATCAAATTTAAATATTTATAATCCAAGCGTAACATTGGGCACGGAAGAGGGAGGAAAGGGAAGGAAAGGAGAGGAGAGGAGAGGAAAAGCAACAAATCTCAGCAATACCCTTCAAACATATCTGCTGGCCCAATTAGGGGTTGGCCAAGCCGAGTTTGGCCAGTACCACCAAAGCCGCCGCCCGGGACGCCCAAGTAGCACTATAGACCATATTGACCAACGCCATGGCAAAGTCACCCGCCGCCCGGTCGCTCCGGGTGGGGTATTGCAGCACCGCCGGAATGGACGTCCGGATCCAGGCCGGAAAGCGGTCGCGCGTGATGGCCCGGGTCAGACATACCCCACGGATACCTTCGTAGCCGGCCAGCCGCCCGAACCCGGACTGCCCCACCCCGCCAAAAGGCAGGGACTGGCATATGTAATTCACCCCGAAATCGTTGATATTACACATCCCCGTACGTAGCCGGCGGGCCAGGGCATCGTACCCCTGCGCCGGGTTGGCCGTGAAGACACTGCTGCCCAGGCCGAAGGAGCACTGGTTGGCGGCCGCAATGAGTTCCGCGTCCGTGGCGTAGGGCCCCATAAGCACGGCTACGGGCCCGAAATGTTCGTCGGTTCGGGCGATGCGCATGGCCGGGGTCACGCCCGTCAGCACCGTCGGAGCGAAATACGATCCAGCCGGGAACCGGGGGTGCTTCACAACGTGCCCCCCGTGGCGCACCCGGGCCCCTTGGGCGACGGCATCTTCCACCAAGGCCGTTAATTTTTGGAGGTGCACCTCGCCCATCGTCATGGCACCCTGGTCGATGTTGGGCTCGTCCAATGGGGCCCCCTGTTTAAACTGGCGGACCCGCTCCAGTAGGCGGTCCACCAAAGTGTCGTAGACGGCCTCATGCGCCAGAATCCGCTCGATCCCGATACAGTTTTGGCCACAGTTTTGGAATACGCCACGGAGGACAAGGGGCAGCGTCTGATCCACGTTGCAGTCGCTCCGTAGAATCAAACAGTCTTTACCACCTAGTTCTAGAACGCAAGGTGTGAGATTATCGGCGGCCGCGGCCATGATTTCCTTACCCACCGCTGTCGATCTACGAAATCGGCATATACAAGAGAAGGGTATGGATAGAGTAATTAATATTTAGGCCAGCTACCTCTCCCTCTCTCTCTCGGGGAATAAGGCGGTAACCCATTCGAGTAGCTTCCCGTGTCCGCAAAGATTCACGAGACTGTCTAAATATTACTTATACAACTTCAAGTACTAAGGCGGCCGATTATATAAACATAAATTAGTAAACACCTACCCAATAAAAGTAATGTGGTCGACCGGAGCCTTCACTAGAGCCTTGCCGGATTCCTTGAAACCAATCACTAGCTGGACGATATCCGGATTGTTACCGGTCGCAGCGATAATATCCCGAATGTACTTGAGATAGATGGATGCCGACCATGAGGCATACTCAGAGGCCTTGACCATAATACCGTTACCAGCGAAGAGGGCCGTAATGATCGGACCCACTATGTTATGGAATGGGTAGTTCCACGATACTATAGCTGCCTGTACACCGATAGGTTCATACACAACCATGGCATACTTGTATCTTTTAATTCCACATGTAAAACGACCCCCCCCCAAGACCAAAGAGAGAAGTAAATAATAGACAGTACAGTAAAATAGGGTAAGATTAGTATGCGGAACATTGCCTAAATTAGGAGGGGGTCGACAGCGAAAATGTCTCCAATGAAGGCGATCTATACGGACTATTAGAGCGATTAGCGGGGGTCCGGCGAACTTACTTAAGGACCGTGCCCGCCTCGCGGTACTCCGTACGTAACGCCTTTTCACCGTGCTGCAGCGTCCATTTAATTTTCTCGCATGTAGTCAGAATTTCGCCCAATTGAGCATCGAGGACTATAGTAAGCCAATTGAAATGGTATTAAAATGATACCAGGAGGATGGGGTAGGTTAGCTGTTGTAAAAGTGTTAACCTAATCCATATAGATATGCGGCAATATACCAAACCAACCTATTCATCGGTATGCTTATTCTGATGGTATTGACGCCAATGGGCTTCCAATATGAAAGGACGGGTGGGGAAAGGCTCCCGGACAGCATCTAAACCACCCTTTACCTACATGTTTTACCGGTATCCCGGGCGGAGATTTTGCAAATGGTCTCTTGATTAGTAACCACAAAATCCAGCAAAGATCGGAGGACTTGCTTACGGACCGTCAGCGAGGTTTGGGCCCACTGCGTTTGGGCTTCCCGGCATCGATTCAACAAAACGGGGATTTCCTCCGGTGGGGTGATGGGGACCGTCCCCAAATTTCGACCGGTGGCTGGGTCGTAGCACTGGATCCGATTCCAATCAGCCGTCTAAGAGTTTAGCAAGAGGAGTTATATGTATATATATTTTTTAAGACGAAGAAGCATAATAATAATAGTATGTAACAATTGGAGCTATAGTTAGGCCCGGTCCAATAGCAATACCATTCGATGGGAACAATTTAGCCAAACCTTACTAGTAAATGGGCGAAGAGGAGCATTCCCAAAATCACCGAGTAAATATTTAGACATTTACCTGCAATGTCGGCTTTTCCATAAGTAGAGCGTCAGGTCCACAGGGATCGCATTGTTCTATCACATATAACAAGGTACAATGGCGGTAAAAAATATTAGGACGGGATCATATACTATACACCAAAATCACTAGGAGTCGCTCCTTTCTAATATATGTATGTACATAACATATATTGTGGCTTCTTGAAATACATTATGGCTGTTACCGGGCGTTTACCTTTAGGGTACTCCATAGGCACTCGCACACTGGGCAGCTCTTTCGATCGAGTAATGAGCCAAGCGCAGCCGATGGCCACGACAGCCAGAACGACCGGAACGACTACCGACTCGGTCTCGGACAGTGCGGCACTCCATCGGGGAGCAATTTGTTCGATAAAAGGGTTCAACCAACTCATGAGGGAGGAAAAGGGAATGAAAGCAGCCACTACAACGAGTAACGGAATGGGGGGCCAAATCGCCAAAAGGGTGGTTGTTGTAAGAAGAACGGGGCAGGTCGAGCAGAGTGGCTAAAGGCCACTCAGTATTATTATTATTATTCGTCTCGCCACTTCGAAGGCAGTGGGTTTTTTGGGTGGGGAATGAGAGAGTGGAAAATAAAGTCAGGCCATTTATATTGAAAGGCAGATTGGCTAGCCAAAGTGGTCCATTTCATAGTAGTGTCTCTCGGCCAACGGTTGAGGTATATTACCCTAATTCAATTGGGCTTGAGCCCCCCCCCTCTCCACACATACACGCCCCTAAACATTAAATAACTGTAGTTCTAGTATCCACTTATTAGTTGACCTAACCGTACTCAACCAACTGACCCTGATGCTCTCTACCCCCTTCATAATAGATACAACTATTTGATATATATCCTGAAAATAGCGACCAAGGCCAGGCCATACCTCGGCTTCTAGGGAATATAATATATATGGGTATGGATTCAGTGGTTAATGCCAACTGCATCAAACCTAAGAGATTAGGGGGAACCGGTTAAAATAGGTTGGATATAAATACCACAACGGCCAAAAAGTCAGTGGATCTATTGGTTTCGGGGTTTAGTCACGACATGCTCCCAATTATACTAGGAGAATGCTCCCCCAACTGAACTACCGATGCATTACTTTCACATGCTTTTCTCCGTGGACTATTTTTGTTGACCTAGAAAAACGGTTAATAAACCAACGGCTCCCAAACACGGACTACAACTATACTCGACAATCATCTATAAACAACTATCCACTATAATATTGGGCATATGAAGGGGAAATGGCAAAACAACTCGATGGGTGTTTAATGGCTAGGTTATATGTATATGTATATTTATCAACTAAAGTTAGATCGAAAGCACGCGGATTTTGGATATGCAAACGAGGAGATCCAAAGGGAAGGGTGGATCATATTCAATATTAGCTCAACCATTTGGTAACAAACTAATATATATATTTTTAGGCCGTCACCGTCTCGTCCACCTTGGCCTTCTTATTAGCCTCGCCGTTGGTGGCAGCCTCAGCAGACTCGTCGGCTTCATTCGTCTCTGACGTCCGCTTAGCCTGTGGGGAACCGGGGGTCGATTCGCCGTGGATCTCGGCATGGAACTCACGCAGTAGCTGATCAACAGCATCGATGGAACGGGGCCGGATGTCGGCGAGGGCCTTGATTTCGGCAGTGACCTTCTTGACCTCCTCGTCGGTGAGCGTCAGGCCCAGTTGCTGCACACGGTTCTTCACGGCGTTCCAGCCGGTCAGACGGTGACCAATGGACACGTACCGGGTCATGCCAAAGTCCTCGGGCTTCAGGATTTCGTAGGTGCTGGGGTTGTTGAGGATGGCCTTGGCGTGGATACCGGCCTTGTGGGTGAAGGCACAGTAGCCCGTCACGTAGTTGTTAAAGGGCACCTGGACCTCAACGGCGTCGGCGATCAGATTCTCCACGTCGCGCAGCTTATGAAGCTTGTACTTGCCCATGACGTACTCGCGGTCGGTAGCGTACATGCGAGCCACCAGACCACCCAAGGGAGTGATACCGTTGCGCTCACCGATACCAAGCACGGAAGTGTCAATGTGGGTGGCACCGGCCTCGAGGGCAGCGTGGGCATTGGCAATAGCGCAACCGGTATCGTTATGGAAATGGCACTCAATGTCGCAGGATACGACGCCGCGCAGGGTGCGGACCAGCTCAAATACCTGGTTGGGGGTGGCGCAGCCGACGGTGTCGGCAATACCCACACGGTTCACACCCAGCTTGTCCACGGTCTTGTAGATACTGAGCAAATCGACCAGGTCAGACCGGAAGGAATCCTCGGTCGAAAAGCGGACTTCGAGACCCTTGGACTTGATAAAGTTAATGACTTCGGTGGCCTGTTTGGCAATATAGTCCATGTCCTTGCCATGGGAGAATTCGCGGAGCAGCGACGAGGTACCGATCACCACGTCGAGGCCGTCCACACCGGTTTCGACGGCGATGCGAGCGTCGTCCATATGGCAGCGGGTGTGGGTAAGGATCTTGGCCTTCAGACCGAGGTTGGCAATGGCGATACAGTCCAGGCGGGACTGCTCGGAAGCGGCCGGGGAGGTCAGCTCAAGGTATTCCACGCCAAAGTCGTCCAGGGCCTTGGCGATCTCGATCTTCTTGGCGGTATCAAAGAAGGCATTGGCAAACTGCTCGCCCTCTAATAATCAAAAAGGGGGGAGAAACCAAGGGGGAGAGGGGAACACGTGAAACCACGAAAAGAGAGGTTAATTAGGGAGGGTTTAGGAAACGGGGGGAGGGGCATATAGTCCAACTCTAAGTCGAGGAGAGGGCCACAATCAGGTGGGTCTGGGTGGAGAGGATCGGAGACCTGGATTGAACTGCAGCCAGAGTAGGAGTTGGTCTGCGGAACTCACGGGGGAGCATACTTACCGCGCAGGGTGGACTCGATAATGGAGAAGTTGCTCACCCGACTGAGGAATTCGGAAGGAACATAGTGGGGGTTGAAGCTATGGGGTCCGCCGTTGGATTTGGTCATGGTGACAGTTAGGGGGTTGGTTGGGAGGGGGGAATAAAAGATAGATAGAGGTAGTGGTTTATCACACAACACAGTCACACCAAGGAAACGCAGATAAAGAAGAAACGAAGGTCAATAGTATGTATAGCTTAATATGGAAGTATAATTAAGGGAGCCAACACATATACTAAAGATACGATGATGCAAGGAATGTAGAGTAGAGTATAGCGCGTATGGAACAAGAGAAAGGAGAGGAGGGCTGAGCACCAATATCCGTAGCGGCTGGGGTGGTTTTATATATTGGCGTATCGAGTGATTGGAAAGCAAAGGGAGAGAAAATAAAAGGAGAGGGTTGGTTGCTGCTATGACGCCGAATGGGTCACTAACCAAGCCGCTTCCCTTACTAATAAAGACCACTTTCCTCTTTTAAACATAGATAAATAAATGTATGCGCATACAGGGCGAATAGGCGTGGCTGCTCTACCAGAGAGAACTGCCACCGTAGAGGGGAATATAGATGAGATTATTGGTGGACACGGCTCTCGCGAAAAAAAAACTATATGCGCATATAAACTGCAAACTTACCCGCATAGACGGTGGTAGTGGCAAGGGATCCACTCAAAAGTACGTACAGTGTATGCGCATACAAAGACTACTCCCGCCAAATGGAACTTTCGCTGAGATGGTAGTAGTAGTGGTGACCACTGATGGGTCACCAGCGGAACTCAGCCAATCGTGGCCGACTTCCCCTGTTCTTTGCCCTCCAGAGTAAAACCAGGCCTAAAAGAACAGAGATGGTGGATATTATAATAATAATCATAATATAATACCAACGGGTTGAGGGAGATGAATCGATGTGCTCTCTACTATGTTACTCGACAACCTCCTCTGTTGGCTTAACGCATCGGGCGCTTTTATTTAATAAATACTTCAATCTCAACTCAGCTCAACTCAACTCACCGCACCGGCTTACCCCACGCTATGGTACATCTTCACTTATCAACCAACCCCACATACTGTAGGCATCTCATACGTAATATAATCTATACATCGCAGAGCCACACACACCCAGCCCGCTTATCACCTAATTCACCTACTGTACCTGGCGCTCCAATGCACGTGCACTCTAGTGTCTCCGGAAATGAAATGAAGTGCGTGAAATTAGATCATTGCCTTTCTCGGCCAGCCATTCCAATTGCCCGCCTTGCTTAGATGGGGAAATACACTGGCGCTTTACCCCATCTCCCTTTATAGGCCCCTACGAACAATCCTGTACAAGGTCAGAAATGTAAAATGGATGGGCAAGTACGTAGTATAATTACTTCTCGCTTACACAATTGGCTGCTTCAAACGGACGGACGGTATGTCATACAAGCTAGATTGAATTCTTCACGTTATTATTGTAAAAAATACACAGACAATAGCGACTGACTAGGTTACATTTAATACGGCCAAAGTTTCTTGGCTCTTTCCACGGGGGTGTTCTTTGGTTCGCCTACATTGTATTCCCCCGTCCGCTGTACCTCTCGGGCGAGTTGAACCACCCGCCGCCCTTCTCCATATATCTCTGGGCTGTGAATGGTACTTGCTAATAATAGGAATTTCCGCCTCTTGCTGTCCTTTTCCTTCCCTCCTTCGGATGTATTATTTATACCTGTATGCATCGCTACGGCTATTATTGATCTACCCCCTCTTTGTCCTCCTTGCCCTTCGTTCGCCTGCTGTGCTCCAGTCGCCATTTTCTAATCGAGCAGACATTGGTCAAAGCTCCGCTAAAGAGGGCAACGTCATGCTTGCAAACCTACTAATCGACCAACCATTTATAGTGTGGATCGTCACAATCGACCAAACCCCTGTTGGCATGTATGTCCTTTGCTCTCTCGCTTCGTAAAAATGCCAGCCTACCTAATTATCCGATTTCCGCACTACATCTTGGCTACCGAAAGTATACTCCCCAACCGTACCATGCGATACATCGCCAATAGTAACTAAAGCAATAACGATATTGTAATTTGTGGGCCGCTGGGGTGTGGCCAAAGATATCTTAAATCAATAGATACGTGTGACGAATCCGCTTTTTATATGTTTACATCCACAGCGTATGCGCATGCATAAGTTTTATCTATGCGGGGACCCTCTCTCTCCTCACTGATTTGTCCGGCCGGTGTTACTTACTAAAACCCGTTTGCCACCTAATGTAGCCGCCACCATGCTTGGTAATTTCTTGTTCATCTACTACTACTACTACTACTACTTACTACTACTCTATACTACTTAATATTTTCATTATATAGCTGTGGCTGGGTCTCCTCCGCTTCGCCATACTATACAATACTATGCTACAGTATACTGCCGTGACGCCCATTATTTATTTGCCTTGTTATACTTAACCACGCGCCGTGCTCTTCCTTTCACTTCTTATCCCCCCACCTAACCAGCCAGCCCTTCCTTCCTTCCTTCCTTTACACTTATTATTATTATTATTATTACGTGCATTGGCGAACCATTGTTACGCCCGAATGGTCGGATTTCTTCGTTGCCATAATTGTTGTTCTGTTATACTCCCCCGTTTGTCCTCGCCGCGACCAAAAATATATGCGTTCTACCCCCCCCTCTCTCTCCCCATAGCGCCGGTTAAATAGAACACCCTTTCCCCCCTGTTTTCGCTATGCAGCTATCCTTGTACTACACATACGCTACTTTTATTTTCTGTCCTACTCTTCTCCGTTTTTTTTCGGTGCTTGTACCTATATTGTGTCTTTTGCCATAACAAAATTCCTTTCCGTCCCTAAACTCCTGTTTTAGTCAGCTTGTACCTGCCGGTCGCTCACTCCCATTTCGAACCCATTTACCCATCCCTCATTCCTTTTCGCCCTCCACCTACCTCATCGTGTCGACATAGACCATTGCCCTTTCGGCGGCTACCTACAGTCGATGCCCTGCGACCAGCTTTGTCGATATTGCCTAGGCTCTCGCTTATCTACCCACTGAGGCTACACTGCCTCATAGCTTATAGGTATACCACTCGTGCTGTTTACACTTTAGAGCGCCCCTTTACTCAACGGCGGTTTTTTTTTAATATTCCAAAAGCAGCCTTTTAAAAGTCAGCCTGCTTTCCCCTTTAGGACTTCCCACGCCAAGTGCACTCTCTCCCTTTCCTCTGCATACGGCGAAAAGTAGGGTCATATTGATACCCTAATTATAGCGCTATTGCCATTCACTCCCCTTATTGTTTAATCTGCCCCAGCCGCCATTGCCACGTGAGCTCGGCTGTTTCAAAAGGGGACTACTACTAAGCTCGCCACAAACAAATTGCCACCATGACCATCATTTCCCGCTGGTTTGTCGCCAAAAGTCGCAAAGTGACTTTTAAGGTGCATATCGAGCTTCTCGAACTCATCAATATCCCTTTAGTTAGCGGTATCTTCTATGCCAAGTGGAAACTCAAGAACGGTGTTTCTGCCAGTGGCTGCACTTCCAGGTAGGTTGGTCATTTCTACTAACTATTATTTAATATCCACCATTGCCCTTTCCTCAGGTGTTCTGTGCCATTTCCTTCCTACCACCTTTCCTTAGCGGCGGTTGTCTGTCCCCGCCGCACCCCGGCCCCGGTCCCTATGGGCCCAGCTGAAATGGGGTGGTTTTTTGCTGACCTACAGTAATGGCAGGAGTGGAGGAGGGAGGGGGCCGTGGCCCGGTCCTCGATTCATGGAATTGAGGATTCCTTCTTATCTCACCCATCATACTTAACCCCTCCCCTATTAAGTCTCCCACTAATACTAACCACCCTGTTTCTCTTTTTCTTTATCTTTTCCAGGGCCCCGATTTCCGAGCACCGCGTCGAGTGGGACCATATCATATCCAAGCAAATGGAACTGGTCGTTGGTAAGGACGGTGTATTAAGTCCCTGTGAACTACACCTTGCCATCAAGCAAGTTATGAACCAAGAAAAGCCGCGTAACCTAGGCGTGCTGGTCCTTAACCTGGCCGAGTACGCCAAGGAAGGCGAAGTAACGCGGCGTTACTTACTCCAGGAATCCAAATCCAACTCCACCCTGAAAATTACCATCCGGATGGACCAAATAGAGGGCGACGTGCCTTTCAAAACCCCATGTCTAAAGAAGCCCCAGTTGCCCACCACCCTGGCCGATCTTTCGCCTTCCTGCGAGTCCACCAAACTAAACTCCAAAAATCGGTCCATCTACGATAATATTCATTACCCGTCCGACCCTCTGGGTCCCATCAAAAATCCGTCAAACTCTTATCTGGTAGGTATCCCATTTTACCCTAAATGCTCGCTATCCTTGTTTTGTTATAACTAGAGTGACCCTTACGTTTCATTCACTGTCTAGGGGGTTCCTAATGTGACAGCAGCCGCTCCGCCATATATATATATATATATAATACCATTACTAACTTGCCTTGTCACCTCTACTTATATATTCGTTTTAATCGGATATCTATTTCTTATCACCATTGGTCATACACCAGCCTTTGGCCGCTGATGGAACCCTCATCGATCCCAATGAAGAGCCCACCTTGGATATAATGAATGAGATATTTTTCCCCTCGTCTAATCATGCCCACGCGCCGTCTCCCTCCCCAACAGTAATCTGACCCTCGTTAGCAGTGGTTCTTAACTATTGATACCTCTACCAGAGTGCGACTGCAATAATAGTTTAATGGCGCTTCGCCACCCAGTCCCCTGAAAACGCGCCTCCGTCCCCCACTTTTAAAACTTGGGTACCCCATTTCTTAGCTGATCAATTTCGTGCTGATTTGGGTCGGGCGGTAAATTTACCATCCCTATGAATGGGGTGTTAGTCCGCCGAACAGCTCACTGTTCGCCTAACCTCTGTAGCCCGTGCCCATCTCCAGCTGCCCAACCCACTTCTAAATATGCGTCACTCCTCCGAAGATCCCTTATATAGCCAACAACTCTGGCCCATCTCGGCCAGCCCTTTTCGGCTCTTTCGAGCCATAAGGAATGTATTTCTAATTAGTTATTATATCAATATCCACCCATCTGTTTATAGTCATTCCAGTTTAATGTAACTAGTCCATTTTCTTTCGTAATACCCGTGAACAGTTTTATACCTCTAAATGGTTAGTAAATATTCACTTCATTTATCCAAAATTATGGGAGAAGGGAGTAAGTAGTATTCAGACCCGCTCAAAGTACACCAAAAATGCCAAGAACCCACCAATGCGAGATAACCAATCTATTGTTGCTGTTGCCCCAGTTCCTGTAACTGTTTGGCTTGATTATCATAGGCATCACACAAATGTCCCAACCGGTACTTTAGTTTCCCGTTTTCGGTTTTCAAGTCGACAATTTCCTGGCGGAGCTGGGCCACCACTTCCGAATTCTCCGAGTCCTCGGTAGTTGAGTTAGTAGCAGTCGGGATACCTTCAGTGGGCGTGTTAGCCTGGGAGGAGGAGGAGGCGGAGGGGTTCTTCGTCTCCGTCGCTTCCTCAGCCGAGTCCACTTCCATGGCCGTTGAGGTGGGGTTGTTGGGAACGGTGGTATCGGCGGCAACGGCTGTGGGGGCGGTGGACGAGGAGGTCCGGTGGACGTTAATCAGGTCAACGATACCCTGGAGTTCTAGAACTTGGGCCCGAAGGCCGGAAATGGCAGTCTCGATCTCAGGAACCTGGGTCATGGTGGTGGGTGGGGAGATAGCAATGTATAATAAAAGAGCAAAATGTAGGTAAATGTAAGAGACGATGAGCACACACACACTTGACGAAAAAATATGAAGTGGAAGGAGCGTGGGGTGAGGACTACTCAAGAAGCGGCCTAGGCTAGGTGGCATAGTGTCAATACTAGCGGAAGTTGCTATTGGTTGGAATCATCGCTGGGCTTTAGTGTTAGGTTGATTGATGGTAGAAATGGTAGGAAATAGCAGGACAGTGTAAAAAATGGAGGCAGTCGAATTTCCCACCGCCATTGGATAAAAGAATGCCACTGTTAAAGCAGCATGTAACTAATTCAATCTCCGCTATTATTGATATTTGACGTCATGTATGTGGACTAGCGAGTGTAGCAAGCAAATCAAACGCTTGATCTCAGTTTTAAGTTACCAAGCAAATATCTGTTATTCCGCCTCATTAACCTCTCTCTACTCTTCACAAATATCCGAATTGAACAAACATTATTAGGAGGTGATAACATTATGATATACAAGTATATTTCCCGAGTTTGACATACATGTCAGGTCGACTAGAGGCGTTGAATGCGAAAAACAAGTAAATGCGATATACTGTAGCGACCCATTAAATAATGAAATGTGCGTTGGTTATTGACAAAATCAGTTGTCAGCTGCCCGATATCCAAACCCGGACGAAAGCCCACTAAACACATTAGATGTCACACCCGGACGGCACAGCGTAACTATTGATCCGAATGCCCAACGCATTCGTAGCCCGGGTTCCCAGTCCCCGTTTCGCAAACCCGCGCCAAATGGCACACCTATATTTCCCACCATCAATTGCCTCCTCTGCCTGCACCAGCGCGTCCCGCGCGGTTAAAAACGTTGGCGCACACGGCTGAATTTTCAGTCCGCCCAAAATATACTTAAACATCAGCACGTTCCCTTTTACCGACGCCACTTGATTCAAATTGGATTCAAACCCCGCGGCCTCCACCACATTCCACAGCACCTCATAGAGCATGGTGGCCCACACTTCGCCCGCCAAATGTTCTTCCCACCACGCCGGGTAGTTGAGGTAGCTGTAGCGGTGGGGGTTCATTTCATCCGAGGTGGAATACAGTTTGGACCGGATGCCTTCGCTAGACCCCGAGGCGTACGCCCCAATGGGATAATTGGTGAACCGGGTGTCCGAGGCTTTGAGCTTGAACAGGAGGGCGAAGAAATCGCTCCAGCCTTCGCCCAGACCTTTGGCTTCGCCGACGGCGAGACAGTTGCTGTTGTCTGCGCCGCCCGTCAGACGCGTCGTGACGCCGTGGCTGTACTCGTGGATGATGAGGTCCGAGTCGAAGTCGCCGTCGCGTTTGGGGTTGGTGCGGGTGTAGGGGTCGATTTTCATCATGGGATGAACGCCGTCGGGTGGGCAGTAGAAGGACGAGTTATTGGTCCTAAATCAGGGGGGAAACAGGGGATGTAGTATAGACCATGGGAGAGATGACCAGGTCGAAAGGAAATACTAGTATCAAAAAGGGTTAGTCTTTCGTGATTCTGCGGGCACAGGGTCCTTCATCCCATTCAATCTCCAACCACGGTCCAGCCAATTATCTGTTAAGCTACACCAGATCAAGCACATCAGAATATACATATAAAAAGCCGTTTCACACACACATACTTACTTATCTCCGCTCTGGGCCATCGCAATCATCGCGTCACTCCTCTTACCCCCCTTATCGAAATTATTATCCTGGAAATTACCGGCCGTTTACGTAAACCCGTAGTGGTAAAATACATCATGGGCCATGTTAGTCCAATAGAACAAATTCACCACTGCCGCGTCCTGGTACCCCGTCGGATGCTTGGCCAAATCCACGGGAAAGTCAAATACGCGGTTACCGCCACCGGACGGTCGTTTCTTAGCGGCCCAATTTCCGTCGCCCGCGACATCCGCTTGGGCGTACACGTTATTGCCCCGGGTTTCATTGATGGCCTTTTCGAACTGATTGTCGTGCTAGCCGTAGGGGGACGCGGTGCGGCTATAGGGGTCAACTAGCCGGCTGCGGGTGCCGGCGAGGGGACTGCCGTAGCCCAAAGGGAAGACGTGGTACGTGGCGTGCGATTTCCAACTGACGAGCGCGATGAGTTGGCCGGTTCGGCGGGAGACGTGGCCGTTGACCCAGTCGTTGGGGGTACGCACGGAAATTTCCCAGACCGCTTCGAGGTCGCCGGATGGGCTGATGATATGGGTGCGAAGGGCTTGGGTCTCGCCGAGGGTACCGGGGATACGGTGGAATACGTGGGAAGGGGAAGGACCAGCTAGCCTATCCGACCCAGGCTTATTACCGAAGTTTCGGTCCCTGGTCGTGGAAGCATTCCCCAGAAATGATGAACCACCCCTATTCGCCTTGGGGGGATGGCCCAAATGAGTTAGCACCGTATAGACGGCATCCAGGGGATTAACCTCCGCTGATATAAAGCCCAGCTCCGCTTCGCTGGAAGTTTCCGTATCGGTAATCGGGTGCTGGCCACTGGGAGCATTTAGGAATATCGAGCCGTAGGACAGGATACTGCCGTCGGGTCCGATATTGACATTCATGTTGGCATTACTAATTTCCTCCCCATGGTGCAGCTGGCGCAGGTAAACGTGGGTGAGTCCCGTATTGGTGTCAGTATGGTGACTCTTGACCACCACCTCGTCTTGCGGTAGTCTGTACTGGTCTGCAGCAAATTGGATGGCCCGGGTCATGAGCTCAACGGGTACGAACGAGCCGCCGGGGGAAGTGGTGACCAGGGAGTCAATTTCGGGTGGGTTGATGATAAATACCGCATGCTGTAGGGTAGGGGTAAAATACAGGTTGGTGGAATTAGTTGCCCGAGCGACAGGCGCTACTGCACCCATAGCCAGACAGGCAAGAGCTAGAATTCCGATGGCCCGCATTATCTAAACCACTTTATGGTTGGATTTCACGAGTGGGAGGATGCACTAGGATGACTAGTGTAGCCTAAAAATATATATAGCTTCGCAGAATTATAAAAGAGCAAATAAATAGGACCCTTTGGATTCAAGGGTATAAAGGTTTCAATCCGGTTTTCTTTCAGCGACATGGTAGGCTTAAATATACGGGGGCTGGGCGCATCTCAGGAGCTACTACCCCCCGGATATTAAATGACGGAAACATGTCAACACCATTCGAAGCGCATATGATACTCATCCACAAATGAATATAAAAAATTACGATCCCCCAGTATCCTTGCTTTATGAATTGTTGGGGGGGGGGGGAAGCACCTGTCGGGTGTTTAAGGGATATCTCCTAACATTCCAACTAAAACCACGACGCTTGGCGTTCTGGTGTATTATCCCATGCCATTAAAGTTCATAGGCATAGCATGTAGGAGTTACGATCTTATTCTTCACAGCTTAAGGGATGGACATAATCCTCCATCCTTACTTCCAGTCCCTTGACGGGACCCATTGCCCCTACACTTTTTGCCCTATTAATGGGACTGTCGAAAATCTAATACTAGTAAGCATCAATGTCACTCTTAATAGCGTTTCGGTAGTCTATTTTCGGAAGAACACACATCCATATGAGTTATTTTAAAAAGCACAGGAGCGCTTTCATACTATTGGTGCTTGCATTGGCTCGCTAGCATTAGCACTACGCCTTTATATACATTGGGTTTGCTTTTGTTTTTTTATTATTATTGCCTATAAATTGGCTATTTGGCGGAACACGGGCAAGGATAATGCCGAGTCCAATCCAATTGTTGACAGCGCTCATGGGTTGCTTGTATCCACGACTACGGTTGCATTGGCACGGTTGATCAGGTGGTTTAAAATCATGGAATGCTCAGGTCTAAGGGGAGAAGGTAAGGCACGTGTGAGGTCTCGTATAATGGGCTACCATCTGAACCTTAAGCACAGACCCTAATGACCAACTGAATGCTACCGACAGTGTCCCAAAACCGCCCGGGCTTTGCCGGTCATAATGATGACCCAGAAATACCTGTCATGCTATAAATAAAGTCGCAAGATCTCGGGAATAGACATTCAAAAATTTATTATAAAAACTCTAATTAAAATATCCGTAGCCAATGTATGGCTAGGCCAGCTAACTAATAGGTGAGTGTGCGAGCAAAAGTGCCCTAGCCCCATAGATGAAGTGATAAAAAGCAAGAATGGTCGAATAGAAAGAGTATATTAATGGCTTAAGCCTTCTAACACTCGCTGGGGATGCTCGAGCTGTTGAAGCGGAAGCCCAGAATCTTGGCCGCACGCGTACCCAAGCCCCGCTTAGCGAACGCCTTCCAGATGGGGCACATGTATTTGCCGTTAGTAATGGCCTTCTCCGCCTGCAAAATGGCGTCCCGCGCACTCAAGAAAGTGGGATTACAGGGCTGCAACTTAAAACCATTCACAATGTATTTCATGGCCAGGGTGTTTCCGGCAATGGCATCCGCATTATACAGGTCCTTCTCGAAGCCCGCGGCGTCAATCAAATTCCACAGCACTTCGTACAGCATTTCGGCCCACACTTCACCGACATCATGCACTTCGGACGTGTCGGGATTGTTGAGGGTGTTGTACATGTAGGGGTTTTCGGTGAGGGAGGTGGAGTACAGGTGGGTGCGGATACCCCGGGGACTGCCGGACACGTAGGTACCAATGGCGTAGTTGGTGGCCCGGGTATCGGTGGTCTTGAGCTGGAAAATAATGGCGAGGATGTCACTCCAGCCTTCGCCCATGCCGCCGGCTTCGCCGCTCGGCAAGCAGTTGCTGTTGGCGGGTCCACCCGTCAGGCGGTTGGACACCCCGTGGGTGTACTCGTGGATCATCACGTCGGCCTCGAAGTCACCGTCGCGGCCAGGAGAAGTCATGGTGAAGGGGTACATGTTCATGATCGGGCGGGTGCCGTCAGGGGGGGTAAGGAACCAGGCGTTGTTCAGGCTATTGGACGTGATGACAAGGTGTCACGGGTGAGGGGAATACAAAGATAGATTGGTCATGGTTATGGTAAGAATATAAAACCCGTTTTTAAAGCAGAGTAACGGTCAGAGTCATGGGTACTGCTACGGATGGACTACTTGACCACAGGGTCCACCCTCAATATAAGCGTGATATATTTGGAAACTTACCCTTCACCACTCTGGCCGTAGGCAATGACGCCATCGCCGCCGAGACCGCCCTTGTCGAAGTTATTCTCCTGGAAGTTACCGGCGCTCTCGGTAAAACCGTACTGGTAGTAAACGTCGTGGATAATGTTATTCCAGTAGAACAGATTGACGATGGCGGCATCGGTGTACTTGTTCGGTTCCTTGGTGAAGTCAATCGGGAAATCGAACACCAAATCCTTGCCACCGTTGGGGCGCGACTTATTGGCCCAGTCGAAAGTACCAGTGTGGTCCTCTTGGGCGATGGCATTGTTACCGCGGGTCTCATTGAACTGGGGTTCGAGACCGGTATCATGCCAGCCCTTGGGGGACGCCTTGACGTTGGCGGGGTTGGCCGTCAACTGACGGGTACCCTTGTTCGGGTTGGGATTGGACAGGGGGTACACATTGTAGCTGGCGTGCGATTTCCAGCTCACCAGGGATACCACCTCGCCGGTCGAACGGGACACATGGCCGTTCACCCAGTCGTCGGAGGTGCGCAGCACCAGGTCCCAGGCGGTGTCAATACGGCCCTTGTGGTTGATGATGTAGGTCTTCTTGACTCGTGTCTCGTCCTCGACACTACCGGGCACTTTACGGAAGGTAACGAAGTGCTCCCCGTGCACGACCTCGGTCTGGGGCGGCATCAATTGGTGCCGGTCCACAACGGGCAGGTCGAGGGACTGGAGGATGGCGTTGACGGCATGCAGGGCACCGAACTCGCCGTGGACGGCCAAGTCGGTGAGCGCATCAACATCGGCATCAGCATCGGCATGGAAGTCGGCATTGTCTGCCTGATCCACGGCCAAATTAGTCGCGGGCGAAGCCACAAACGTCGACCCGTAGGAAATGATGTTACCGTTGTCGTCCACGTTAATGTTCATATCTGCGTTACTAATTTCGGCCGATTCGATGCGTTGGCGCAGGTAAACGTGGCTGATGCCGGTATCCTCACTGGTGTAGAAATCCCGAACGACCATTTGGTCTTCGGTCAAGGAGTACTTGGCGGCGGCGAATTTAACGGCTACTTGCACCGGCCCATCGGCCGTGGGCAGCAGGCCCGCGGAGGACTCGGAAGTCAGCACGGTTTCGAATACTGCATGGGAGAGGTCAGGGGAGAAGAACGAGCGCTTATACAGGGCGGGGCTGGTAGTGGTGGTGGCCTGTGCATTTTGGGTCAGAAGTCCCAGAGCGGCAAGTGCTAGCGTAAATGTAGTGATGGATCGCATGTTGGAAATAAATGATAAAATTTTTAGATATACCAATATCGAATATCAAGGTTGTTATCGTTAATTGAGAGAAAAGCTGCTGTATAATCAAAATGCACCAAAAATGATGCTCGTTTGGGTAAATACGGGATTATTGTATATGAGGTCTGTTGTCGAATGATTGATTCCACTTATTTGTGAGTGAAAATGTTAGGATTTTATACAGCGCCGGCAAATCCGGTTGGCCTATCGTCATTCGTAGTGTTTAGTCCAAAGTCGAGCACAAAACATTCCATTGGATAAATATAGCTTTACAATAACTGCTGAAAGACCATTCTATAACATCGTGGTATAACCCTATTTGACTTAAAAAATTATTGCACCTAACTTTAATACATGGTTACATTCAAGAACCGATTACATAAAAAGCTGTAGAGAGCTAGATAACCAACATCACTACTAATCTAACAGTAGCTGATCAGGTCATCACTCTTGGAAAATAAGCGCCAGAGAGAAACTGTGTTAACTAGAATACTGGTCTTTTAGGGATACTAAGGTTCGTCAAAACCCTGGGGCTGACAACTTCAGGGGTAATGGGCCATCCCGGTGACCCCTATATCCTCCCTTACCTGACAGCCTTTTTATTGGGTCTTGGCCCACCGTAGGGGAGCCCCCGGATGAAGTCCCCCCTCCCCTTTCGGGGGACCCTCGACTACAGGAAATCGCTCCTTCCCGGTCACGCGCGGTATATAGTACCAGTCCTCTGCTTATATAACCTACTAAGATCTAATAAACCATGAGGTCATTTCATTAGTCACGCTGGGGCAGACGGTAGCTGACTAATAATGCCATCTCCTGACACTGGAGGTAGTGGGTGGTGGCTAACCCTTGGCTCCAATCTCTGTCTATCAAATTTAAACTGCCGGGATTTCTAAAAAAAAAAACCGGCAAAATAGCAAATATAGATAGTTGTAGTTGGAAATATCTTATTTATTTATGATTTATAATTGGAAATCCCGGTGACTTCAGGGGATCCTTGAAGATCCAACAAGACCAAAGTCCCTCACCGGTCCCTCGCTGTAGGAATCAAATACACTGCGGAATATATTATTTACAAGTTCTGCATACACATGTACGCTCGTTACCTGAGGCTATATCTCGATTACCACCACCCTCTTTACTCTTCCTTCATGAACACACATGTCCAATTGTATAAGACAGGTTTATATATTTGACCCAAAGCGGCTATATTTCAGGCATAGTAGTAACTCTGAAAACCCAGATCAAGATTTAAAATAAAGCTAGGGAAAGGATAAAAAAATAAAGTGTAACTAGAGCTCGGGGCAAAAGGGCGGCCGAGAAATAGAGTACTGACTTAGGAGCATTACCCCCCAGGCAGCAAGGGGAAAGGGGACGGCCTCCAACTCCCCTCAATTTAGCAGTCGGCCGGAACAGTATAGCTGTTGAACCGAACACCCAGAACATTAGTGGCCCGATGCCCCAGACCACGCTTAGCGAAGCCCTTCCACAGCTGACACTTGTATTTACCCTTCGTAATGGCGCCTTCCGCCTGGATAATGGCATCCCGGGCGGCCAAGAACGTCGGATTACAAGGCTGTAGTTTCATACCATTAATAATATACCGAATGACCAGAATGTTGCCCGCCTCCGCCGTCGCATTCCCCAAGTTCTTTTCGAACCCGGCCGTGTCGACCATATTCCAAATCACCTCATACAGAATACTGGCCCACACCTCGCCCGTGATGTGCACCTCGGGGGTTGTCCAGCCGTTGAGACTGTTGTACTGGTTCGGGTTTTCCTCCACGGACGTGGAATATACATATTTGCGTAAACCTTCGGCGCGGTCGCTCACGTAGGCCCCGATGCCGTAGTTCGTTTCGCGCGTGTCGGTACTCTTTAGTTGGAGGAGAAGGGCCAGCGCGTCGCTCCATCCTTCCCCGAGGCCGGCGGCTTCAGGGGTGGAGAGGCAGTTGCTGTTGGCGGGACCCCCCGTTAGGCGCGTGGAGACTCCGTGCGTGTATTCGTGAATAATAATGTCGGCGTCGAGCGAGGCGTCGCGGAGGGGAGTGGTCATGTTGAAATTATAGATATTCATGGTGGGGCGGGAACCATCCGGAGGGGTCACAAACCAGGCGTCATTCATGCTAATGGAATACGGTGAAGTAGCAATGGTTAGATACGATCGTTCATTTAGATAGGGTATTACCGGCAAATAAATTTAAACTGGAAGGTGGGGTGCTAGATCATAGCCTAATACGCGCCCGTTAGACTGTCTATGGAATTTAGGAATGTTTTAACCAAACACCCATATGTTTAACATAGCACTAATAAATACTTACCCTTTACCGCTTTGGGCAAAGGCCAACACGCCGTCATCACTGCGCCCCCCTTTGCTAAAATTGTTATCCTGGAAATTACCAGCCTCCTCGTCAAACCCGAAGCGGTAATACAAGTCATGGATAAGATTGCTCCAGTAAAACAAGTTCACTACCGAAGCATCGGTGTACTTGGCGGGAATCTTCTTAAAGTCAATGGGGAAATCGAACACCATGTCCTTTCCGGCACTGGGGCGCTTCTTATTGGTCCACTCAAACGTACCGGCCTGATCCTCCTGGGCCAACACATTGTTACCCATCGTGTCGTTAAATGGAGGGGCGACCCCGTTGTCGTGCCAGCCCTTGGGGGACGCCTTGATATCGGCAGGATTGGCAGTCATTTTACGAATACCGCGCAGGGGATTCGAATTACCGATTCCGTAAATGTTGTAGGACACATGGGATTTCCAGCTTACCATGGCCACCACTTCGCCGGAGGCGCGGGAAACGTGGGCGTTGTACCAGTCATCCACGGTATGGAGAACCACGTCCCAGACTGGCTCGACCCGACCCCGCCCGGTGATCAGGTAGGATAAGCTCAGGGTCGTGTGATCGTCGACACTACCGGGCACTTTAGCGTATGTAATCACCGCCTGGCCGTTTTCATCTTTCGAGTGCGTTTCCTTCAACTCAGTTTTACCCAAATCGGGTAATCCCACTTTGGTCAGCACGGCATTCAAGGCTGCCAAAGAATTGATCTTGGGGGTTTTTGGTCCATGGTGCGCATCCGCCTGATTCTCCAGGGGACGGTCCCCCACCAAACTAAGGATTTGTTCGTGGTCACCCGCCAAAAAGGTTGACCCGTACGAAATCACCTTACCTTCCTGGTCAATGTTAATATTCATATCGGCATTATCGATTTCGAAACCACCCACCATTTGGCGCAGGTAAACGTGGCTAATCCCGGTATCGGTACTGGTGTAGGAATTCTTGACCACCAACTGATTGTCGGCCAACCGGAAGGTTTCCGTGGCAAACTTGAGGGCCTTGTCTACCGGACTGGTCGCTTCGGCTAGACCCCCCATGATGTCGGTGGGCTGGAAATCGGCCACGGCGTGGGGAAGTCCGGGAACTATGTTGCGGTAGGCGGAGGTCATAAAGTCGTCCTGGGCGGAAGTGCGGGCGCACAGCGCACCGAGCGCGATTGAAAGAATAGTGGCCGACCGCATAATTGGGGAAACGGAATTTAATGATGAATAGCGTATAAAATAGATCTATGGTGCACCGGTTATATAAAATATAGATACGAATGGCTGACAACCAATGTACGTTCTATCTGGATTGGTGGGAGGGTGCCGCTGAACTGAATTTATATATGTGCCATAATACAGAAAAACCACCGCTATACGAACCGATATTGCTAATGAAATAGCTAATCCCTTAGTTTTAGTGATTTTGTGGCTAACTTTACTGTGAGAACCATTGCCAATTTCCCGGCCAAGTTGAACAAATTAAATAATATGTTCGTAATATTCGGTGGCTGCCAAACGGGACATGGCCAATCAACCTTATCCCTACGGCATGCTGTGCATTTTCCCAATATAGAATAGTGCACGTATGGCAGTGTTTGGCCAGAAGCGACCCGGAATAAACTAGCCGGCCGAATTTGAGCAGGGGGGCAGTGTAAATACATTGATAAATTGGCCACGCTTCTTAAACCTAAAAGCCCCCTTCTTTTAGATTATGGGGGAGGGGGGGTTCCTTTTGAGCGACGCCATTAATCATATTAATATCTATTATTAGTAGCAATCACCTACGAGGCTTATCAGTCGAAAAGAGGGGCGTGGTAATACTTCATGGATGGCCCTTGGACAATATTTCCTCATCACGCTATGCACCATGTGCCATTGGATCCAATTTTAAATAACCTGCATTCCCCTCACAGCTAGACCAATGGTAATCGCCTCATTCAAGATATATACACTAGCCTTTAAAAGTTATAATGGCCTTGAAGTACAGAGCAATCTTCAGGAGATTTACAAGCCAGACGGCGGGGATTCTGGCTAACCAGGTCACTGAGGGGTCCGGCAGCAAGCTACAAAGCTACATTATGTAGTTCACCCATAATTTAGCAGCCCCTGCATTTATCATCGGTTAAAGTGGCCCATCTAAAACAACCAATACTTTAATATACTATTACTTTAGAATGGCCAGATTTATAAGTAGTGCGGTTCATCCAAGCCTACCAGTTAGACACATGAGGAAAATAGCGAAGCCGCAAAAATATTAGGCAAATACAGTCAAAACAGCAAAATTTATTTAATCGAGGTAGTAAAGAATGTTTACTGGACCAGATATATTCACATGGTTAATAATAAATACAAAAATCATAGAGTTAAAAAGGTGGTAATCATAAATTGTGCAATAATGGGGCAGTAAAAGATATGCTGAATGAGGGTATGGTATAATGCATATGTCAAAGTATAAGCGTGACTGCCCGAGATTGGGCATAAAAAAGAACCGCATCTATTTCACGTCAGTGACATAGACCAAACCAATAGCTTTCAAAACAAACTAGTAGCAAAACGGGAGCGGGCAGATAATGAATTAGGGAGGCACTGCTGATGAATTCCCTGCAGCATCGCTAACCTCGTTTTTTGAATCTTGTCACTAAAGGCCGGTGCTGTATAGGCTGCCTTAATACCACTAATACCTATTGATGCGAGAATATCAGAGTAAAGTATATAGATTCATATTCAGGAGGGGTCAATATTAATTTAAAAATTATACGGTTCGTCAATCAGAATATTAGTATAAGCCATCCGCCAGGTTCTACTCAATAGCAAGCGCTAATGCCCGGGTGTCGATGGAGTGGCAAAGCCGAGAATAATTAAAAACCGGACATTGAATATATAACTTACATTTCTCGAGGAATAGTTCACGCGATTGGTTATTTTGGGATAAGTGGAAAGGGGCGCTCCAGAGCGGACCGAACGATGGCACAGACTCCCGAGCTAAGAATTCGACTCTGGGTAGTTGGGTCGGGTTGGTTTGCAAAAAGGGGGCAATTATTGGTATAGTACACGGAATTAGCCAGTCTGGACTAAGGAACTAAATTATCCAAAAACCTTAATGGGAGGGGCCATTAACTATATGTTAGCCAGGATGGGTCGAAGTGCCCCTTAGCATAAAGACATCGCTCGGCCGACCCACTAATGGTTGGGTGTAAGGCCCAACCCATGGTCACACATGCAAGAGGGCGAGGGTAAAGGTGAAGTCCAGCTTACCTGTATTGGTTTTGTTCAGGCTTGACGATACAGATGATGTGGTTCTGTTTAGAGGTGATGGTGGAGATGTCGTACGGCAGCTCACTGTCGTGGTACACAATAACTAGAATATCATTCCCAATGTGTCGCTTTCGTTCGATCCGCTGGAAGTCAATGGGGTTGAAGGGCAGTAGAGGCGCGACATGAAACATAATTTCGTAGTCGCTGTGGTTGGTGTACAGCGAATAATGGCCGGTCGTACCCTCTACACCGTATATATAAAAATGGAATTGAGCCGCGTTAGACAAGCTTCACTTATGCACAGGCTTAGATAGGTCCATAATCGAGTGAAAGGGGCGATTTAACTCCTATTTGAATGACATCGCCAATTCGTGAAAATTGGACCAGAGCGTGGTCGGATCGAGCGAAAAACAAGACATCATACATCAATATAAAGGCCTAATCGGTTTATGGATTGTACCCAACAATGAGGACTTACTTTCAGCGTCGAGACCAGCCCTATAGCGCGACCAGCCGCTTAATTCGACAATATCCCCAAGAAACCACATGAATTCCAGAAAGCCGGATGAGACTTCGTCTAACGTGACGGAGAATATAAAAAATACAGGTAATACAAAAGGGATTTAGACTTTGCTCTTGTGCAGAGTTCTTCGTGTGATGCTTATCTAAGTATAAGAGGGGGGACGCGTTACGACCGCGAGCGCTGTTCCAAGAAAGGCCAGGGGATCCTCGAAGGGATTAAAGCATCACTTACCAATAGTCGCACTCAGGGCATCATGGGCAGTGGATTTGCCTGGTCCTAGGTACATTAAGCCTGCTTTAAACTGTAGCATCGTCTATTTGAGTGAAGCGATCGTGTGATAAAGGGGGAAACCGATGCTGAGGGGTGAGGATCGACTTATAATACAAAGTAATATACCAATTTTCAGGCGATCGGAGACGAGATCCCCCAAGATAAACGAAGGGAATAATCAAGGGCGGAGTGGGAAAACAAGTACCTGCCTAAACTAGCACATGGCGTTGAAAACTTCAGTTATTGGGTGGAGGGCGAGGGCACTTACCAGTTTTTCCTCCATGGTGAGCAATAGCTGGGGCAGTGGTTCTGTCCGACATAGTAGAAGGTTGTCGATGGAAACAATGTGGTCAATAGGCGCAAGGAGGAAACGTTGCGAGCGGCCTAAGGTCAGCCAATACCTCCAGCCCGGACGGGGGATATCGATGAGTGGTACACATATATGTTGGTAGCCCTAGTATCCGAGCACGGTGTCCCCCAACCAGAAAATTAGTCAAGCCGATGGGAATTGATGGCCACGGTGGTCATACAAAGGGGAAAAAGCGGGTGAATTACGGTAACAGTATAGTATTTTTGGGGCTCCTCCCTGAAGTAGTGAAGGGTTATTCGATGATGATGATGCGTGTGAGTCGCCATTGCGTAACTTACCTTGTGGGTGCGTATAAGGTAGTGTACGTTCTGTTTCTCCGAGTCGATGTAAATTGACACACAGCAAGGCCGGTCGTTGGGGGTCCGACTAATGTAGTTGAAATGGGCTGCTTTGGTCCAGTCGGGGGACAGGGACGATAGAAGGGTATGTGGTTATTACGGAAGCCCGCCGAACACGCGAACCAACGGAAGCCACGCGGGTATTATAACATGGCCAGGATTGGTGCGAAAAAGGTCATCAGAGCAAAGCATAGTCGGAGCTAGTTAGATTAGGAACCTATACAGTGAGGGTAAACGACAATGGAAGGGGCGCGGCCTGGGAAGGGAAATACGTCAGAAGTTACTTCCACCAACCCACGAATAATGCGAAAGAAGGGACAATTTGGACAATGGCACAAGTGGGCACACCTACGTTTGTTGAAGAAATGGCGTTGGTAACAGTGCAGCTGCATGTTGGTCTCCTGGGTCCAAAGACTATCAGCGAAGGAGCGCTCTAGTTTGCGAACCAACCCCGTGGGCTGGAAGGGACTGGCTTCATGCTTGTGATAGAGGTGCGTGGAATTGTAGGGGTCCATACCGCTTTTGTCAAACGTTTTCATGATACAGTGGGTTAGGCAGGGAATAGAGGAAAGGTGAGCAGACGAAGGGTGGACTCTGCAGGAAATTAAAGTACTAATAAAAAAAAGGGGAATAAGAATGAGGGGGATTCTAAAGTTGGGGAAATGGGGGGAACGGCAAAAGTGAGCGGACGGAGACAGAGACCGTGCGCTAGGGGTGGAGAGCGAGGATAATAAATATAATATGAAAAATATATAGGAAAGGGCGTACACTAAGCGCACTAGTAAAAAGCAAGGTGACTGAAACCAGAAGCCGACGGGTGATATATTTAGGACGTTAACAAAGATATAGGGTGAATCAAAGTACAATCAGAAATAGGGAAAAGAGGAGGAGTGCGATATACAGAGCCCAAAGTGAAGCTGGCTGCTCAATAACGGCCGAACTGATATAGAAATCTTAGTAGAAAGGGAGCTGGAGTCGAGGCGAGCGGAGTGGGGGGGAGGGCTAGGACAAAATGGCAAACTGCCCTCCAGTCTGTGGACCTGCTAGGAATAAATAACAGGGACGCGTATAAATCAGGCGATTTAGCAGGAGACAGGCAGTAGGTTACACACAGCTTCAACACAGGGGGATTTCAAGGAACTGGGGTTGGACGACGGACGGGTACAAAAACGAGGTAGGCGAAAAGGGGGAAAGAGTGATGTAGCCCTTCAATAAAAATAAATTAAGCAAAATGGATCCAGAACAAAAGAACAGCAACTCGGCTTCTCGGACTGCTGCGAAAGGCGGCCTTTTTATACCCAACCGCCCGTGAATATGAGACAGGAAGCCGGGTCCACGGAAGAAAATCAGCACTAGACCACGATCCATATACGGCCAAGCCGTTCCCGCGCTGGACCACTGTAGAAGCCTGGATTGGCTCGGTCAGCGGGCACTTTTTCTGGGCTGAATGCGTGTAAGGCCAAGCATCAGTGTATGCGCCGGCGAGGCATAGGAGGGTGCAACACTGGCATACACCCACCCTCGTTTAATAATGCTGGAGTCCCGCCCTCGGTTTGTTTGTATGCACTAGCCATTCCCACTGGCCACACTCCTTAAAGGTGGTGGTGAGAGGGGAGGCCCCCATGACCTCTGTCTTCTCTACTTCATCTATCCATATTTTCACGTTTATTGACCTGGCCTATCGTCTGGCCCTCCCCAACAGAGGTGTATTATCGCCAGACCTGTTCTCTACATTCGCTGCCTCGATGGACCCCCCTCTTGTTTCGCCCTATGCTACCGCCGACTTGGCCGACTCTGACTGGGCGTCACTCTCCTCATCTGCTTCGTCGTCAGGAACCACTCCATGGGCGCCCACTGAGTATTCACTCCGTATGTCAATCCATTCCCAGTGCCATCGGCATGTCTAGATGTATACGATCTCTACTAACCGAGGGGAAACATGCAGGCTAGTGTGCGCCCGGCCCCCACAGTTTCCGTGTCACCGAGGGAAAGGCGAGGTGTACATCTTCCTACATGGTGCCACCTCCCCCCTTTTTTTCCTGCCCCACTTAACCAACCCCTTTTAATACATTCATCGACTCACAGAACAAGTCCGCCTTCCTGCACCTGGTGCTGGCAGTACCTCACTAGAGCCCCTCTTAGTTAGTGAATTCAGCAGTACTACTTCAGTCGCGTTGAGCTCCGAGCGAAGTGTATCCGAAGAGAGTCTCTCCTGGACCTGGCCGGAAAGCCATGGTGAAGCTACCGAATTGACTAGCCAGAGCAGTGGAGGGGGCAGCTGGCCATTGTAAGTTTGCCTTCACTTTCTATCTCCAAAGCCCTCCCGGCCGGATATCGGCTTCCGCATAGACAATGCACTAATTCGAGCCAGGGGGGGGGGGGTTGTAGAGCGCCTATACCCACTCCACCCCAGTTGCTTTCATCATCCGAGAAATTCAATTAATCACAGCGGGATTCCCTCTGCTTGTAATATCTATGCAGAGACGACCAATACATGCTTTTGGCGAGCAGCCAGCTTGATTCCAGGGTGAAGCTCCGACGGGACATCGCAGACCTCCTTGATGGGCAACTAAATTTAATAATGACTGGAGAGTGCCCCCTTCTCCAAATTCAAATCCACGGCCATGGCCAGTCTACTTCTCGGAGTGCATCTACTGCGGGTAAAAGGTAATGTATGATGTCTGGACGCAGGCGATTAGTAAATTTATGCTGCCGTTAATCAATGAGTTGGTCCTTACACATCCCCCCAAGGCAGTAGCGCGATGATCAATAAAAGTGATGGGCCTAGGCTTTTGAACGAATAGCTGACTTATGCCATCTCATTGGAGCGACTGCTGTCACCTTTAGTGAGCCGGTTTACTCGAATATTACCTTCAGCCACCACCACCAGCGACACACATACGGTAGGTTCTAACAATCTGCTTCTTGGCGAATCCCTCAATGTTCGATCAAAAGTGAACGTTCAAGGCCATTTTATCTTGGACTTGATTGTTCGAATTCTCCTGGCTTCTAATCTCGGAATATTCATGACATTGGGTCTATTTCATTTTTATCAATCTAATACTTTTAATTCAAGCCATGTACATCCGAACTCTAGAGATTATTGAGGATCTGCTTCACCATAACAAGTGTTGCACTAAAAGGTTGGTGGCGAATCCCGGCCTACTAGGCTTACTGTTCACTCCAATAGACCAACATGGGTACATTCCCTATTAATCTTAACAGCGGAGCAACTACCCTTTTATAAATTTAAACGCTTCACTTTGGTCCTAGAGATATTTACTATCGCGACGTCAATCTATTCGGAAACCAAGCCAATCTGGACAAGGTAGCCTTATTTCTATCACATACTAGTACGGCAATAGGTGCGAGAAGAGCTGCGGTAGTATGATTCTAATTGAACCGTGACTCCACCAGGACACGCTCCCCATGTCTAGCTATTCAATCAAATCTAACGTCACTTCTCTAACATCCACCAATACACCCTATTAGATCGTACTGGCAATCTCCAAACATCTTAACCAACCGTGGCGGAGTTTTAATATCGTAGGTTACCATATCAGTAAATAATAATTGGACTGCTTATATGTGATTTTTACGTAAAGCTCAATTGACCTATGTCCAGCTCAGTCCCCTGAACGTGGGGTTTAAAATGCTATATAATCTATACAGTTATCTGCGCCCAAAGGCTTAGGATTTGGCGCGGTTCGTGTTCTCCACAACGATAGAATTGTTCAGGACTATAGTATCCCCCATTGTAAAGAAATCCAGTTTGGTATACCCGTATGTAGTCGCATTATAATATTGGTTATTAGATTCCCGAAAAATCCTAGGCACTAGTCACCAGTCTAGTCAACCCGATATGCTAAAGCAGAACACTCCTACACAGCCTAGCTAACTACCGACTCATTATTCGATTCATTCATATGCATGCAGCTTTTTGATTTACAAATGGAACAACAGGTCAGTTGGCATATGCTGCTGCATATTTGAAACGTCCTAAATATACCAAGCCATCTACTGGATTACTCCTGGTGAAATTAATCGCTAATCCTTGAATACTGGATTACCCGATAATTGCAGATTCAAACCTGGGCCCGATTCATATTAGTAGTCGAAAAAGAGGTATTGGATATGCGAATTTTCCCAACCCTTTGCTCCACGTCTTTGGCTCGTTAGATATGGGTACTGCATGGTCCTCGACTCACCCTCTATTATCTAATTTCGACTATGCCTACTCGAACCCATTTTCACTTGGCTAGTCTACCTTTCACTCTCTTTTAGCGTCAAATTTTTGTCAAAAACACCACCCGTGTTTCATCATGACGGTTAGTTTTACTTGAAGATGTATCCAGGCACAACGGTTGGGAAGTTCGTGATGTGAAAAGCTCCATGCAGCTTACTCACAGATATATTATGGATGAGAGCCCCATTTAACCCTTAACGTGCTACACAGGCCAAAGGTTACCCAGTAAGTTAATTCATCCTGACCTACCTTTCGAATGCTTGGTACTTAGTGTCACAAATGAGTAATTAATACTGCTTTATATTTTACAAATCATTGGTTTAATCATTTTCAAACTCAAAGGATATTTGTGCGCGAGAGTTTCTTGCCTTAATTAGCCGCTCTCCTGGTGCCATAAATATACCTGTACTTTGCTTAGTTGACGGGGACCCTCACGGTAAATACCCAAACTTGACACCATCAAATATTTCCGGGAGGGATACTTTCGAACCCGATATATTTTGCACTGGGTTATACGATGACACACGAGGCCGTATCAAATATAATAGATTATGGACCACCATATCGTACTATCCCTATCCCAGGTATTGAAATCATGCTAACCTACAAGATGGGATCTAAAGTAAGTATTTTACTCTCTAAAGAACGCCTATACCGTATCGGCTGGCCCAACATTGAATCATATAAGTAAATACCCTGCTAAAACAGCAGTACTGAACTGATATTCCTTTTGCGTGAGCCCTTTAATTATACCACAACAGGCCATGGATTTTGACCGTGCCCGGCTAGCGGCTCCCCGGTTAATTTGGATGGGTATTCAAAGCCAGGACCTGACCAGGTAACCCATCCCGTAAATAGTATCATTAAATTCTTTATTGGCAGAGTACGCGGCTTTTCTACATGTGTTTACCAACGAACATTGACACAAAAGGGGGGAGCAGTGAAGTAAAGATTTTAAAGGCCTGCATGATGTATACCTTGCTACTTTATATTAATAGTTTTCCGGATAGCCAACAGTTCCAGATCCCTCTAACAGCGCCTGATGTGGAAAAAATTGGCACATTATTACAAAGGCCTGATATTACCCAAAATCCCCATTACCGGTAAGTTCAACCCACGACCACTCCACTGCATTAGACAGCTATATAATTTTGTTCTTGGGCATCCCAAGCTCCACTTGTATTGGGTGGTATGGGTCTTAAGCGACATACTTTTGGCGATGGACAATCTTCAAGTAATCGTTAGAGTATTTAAAAAGATGCGGTTATTAAAATACAAGCCAATAGTATATACATTGGAAAACTTCGAATCACCTGTACTAGATATGAACTTCAGCGCATGTTACAAACGGGCCATAAAGTGGAAATACAGTGTATGTGCTCGGCTGACTACGCCAATTTAAACAATTACATTGACTGGAAGTTGGCACAGTTGGGCCTTTGACCTTCGACCCAACGGCATAAGAATACATAGTATCAGCAAACCCATGGCTGGGTTGTTTGGCGATTAATCACTATCAGACCATTCGTCTCGCTGGGCCTGAGTAATAAATGAGGAAATATGCATTATAATTGGCCAAGTGTGTCAGTTGTTATGTCCAATTAGGTACTACTGCCTATAATAATACTATATATACTTTTCGCAAAAAGGATCCCGATAGTTGAGGGCCCCTTCTATATACATAATGGTTTTAAAATCACTTACCGCCTCTTGATGCACCAGTTTCTGACCAGGCAATTCGGGTGCCCAAACCAATATTTCTTGGTCATAACCGCCTGCATATAGCTCCTAAAGAATCAGGTTCCCAAATAAACCATTAATCAATAATATAGATTGTTAGTATTAAGACGTGCCACAGTGAAATAAGGTGAAATAAATTAAAATGCTATTGGATCAGCCGATCATAGTATTGCTCTTGCTTACCTCGTGCCCGACTCGCCAGCAGGCAGAGATGACCTCTCGGAAAGCCCCCTCTAGTCGCTTGATAAACTGACCACTCTGAATATCCCAACAGTGAACATCACGGAATTTAGTCTGCGGTATAAAAACGGGCAAGGGCCAGGCGTCAGCGAGCGGTGGGATCACCACATCGTACTTGCGTTGTGACCGGCAGTGGAACTGGGGTTCAAAATCGACCTAATTCAGGTGGCGCAATGGAAAGGAAAGGTATGTGGAATTTAATAAACGCGGAAATAGATATATGTCACCGCGTGGGAAGGAGAGGATACGGCTATTGGAAATAGAGGCCATACATATACACCACCACTGGTTTTACTACATACTGGTAATAAATCGCCGGTGGCAGCATCCCAGAGCCGAATACACTGGTCGCTGCCTACAGTTACCAGGTAAAACCCATCTTCGGTAAAGTTCAACCCATTGACCATTCCTTGATGGGCCCGGCCTCTAGAACTCATGGTATTCATTTGACGACTGGTCCGCTTGGAGCCCAGGGTCGCCTTTCGTTTTGGAGGTGGTTGTTGCGACAACTGGTATTCAGATTGGGATTGTCGACAATTTAGCTCCATCAAGCACGACGACGCCCGTCGAATGTCCCAAAGCCGGACCGCCCCATCGGTTCCGCCCGTCGCTAATAAGTGAGCGTGTCGAGGCGACCACTGGCAACTTATAACGGGACCAACATGGCCGGTTAAAGTCTGGGTGAAAGCCCCGGACTGTAAATCGCAGAGACGAACCAAGGGGTTAGTCGTGGCCGCCGCAATCAGGCAATGCGCATACGGATTCGTACCCGGGGCCACGGACGACAAAGTATGGGACAGAACCTTGTCCTGAAGGTGGAAAGTACACGCAGCCTGCAACGCCGAAGTGTCCCAGACTTTCAGCGTCGTATCGAACGACGAGGTGGTGAATAGGCCCGTGTCAAAAGGGTACCAGTGCACATCGGAGACGGTATAAGCATGTCCGGCGGGCCGGGGAATTTCGCCGAGGGGAGTGATGGTACGGGGCGCCGTTGGCGGGGCGGACGACAACCCCCCACCACCACCGGACCCACTAGAATGTGGGTCATCGCCGACGCCTTCGTCCAAATCGTAAAGGTGAAGTGAACCATTCCCACTGCCCGCGAGTAAGTACCGGCTCTCGATGCGCTCAATGGCAAGACTTGACACCCAGGTATGCGCGCCTCCGCCGCTGGACGAGCCCGTAGCAGCTATGTGGGGGGCCACCACAGTCGGGTCACCGCCGGCTGGTGGCTCGGCCGAGGGTAGGTCGCCATGGAGTAACCGCCGATTCGTTACTAATGCGAGACGCCGTAGGTGCTGGAATTGGTACCAGGTTTGGCCCACCAAGGGACCAATGGCCCCGATTTCGCGACGACGTAAAAGAAGACTGTCTGAATAAGGAATACACAAGGGTAGTGACATGGCAGAAGTGGTGTTCCTCTCTCTTTCTCCTCGACTATTAGTTACTGTGGTAAAGGTCAAGCACAAGCGAAATGAGTATGGTCCAAATTGGAAAATATATATATACAAAAATGATTAGGAAGTGGGTCAGTGGAGAGAGTGGTAAGGTTGGTTTTTAAGATTTACCTCCATAGTAATGCCCCCGAGTTAATATCGCCCTTATCCAGAAGCTATTGGCTACTTAACTAGTATAAGACTGCGCCACAATAAATGGCTTTGATGAATATGGCCAGGTATTCGATTATTCACTAGTGCCAGTCTATCTGGTTAAATAAGTAAATAAAATAGTAGAAATACAATACTGACTTCTATCAAACATTAGTAATAATAAGTGACCAATTTTAACCCTATGAGCGTAAATATACCTTGGCGAAGCTATCGACCCACTCACTCCTAATAGCCAGGTTAATTGGGCGATACATTTCTCATGACTATTCCTGTAGTAAGATAAGGCGCCGTAGGTACCTGCAATCATCTTTGAAATGGCAAAATCCAAGCTTGGATGGTAAACCGGAAAGTGGGGGTTAAATTATCAATCACAGCGAGCGTACCTATCTCGGGTAGAGGTATCCAACACATCTTAATATGTAGCTATAATTAGTAATATTTCTATTAGGTTTACAAGAAACAAAAACTTAAATTATTAAGATTGGTCAGGATGGTGTAGTTGGTTATCACATGCGCCTCACACGCGCAAGGTCTCCGGTTCGATCCCGGATCTTGACATTTCTGTTTTTATTTAACAGTTTAGGACCTACTCTAGCCAAATCTGGTATAATATATCCTTTATTTTACTTACATTATACGCGTTATCATCCCTCAACTTTACGATTGCTAAATCAAGGATGTCCTATGTTCAAATCAGTTGCCCTTTTTACATATTAGAAGTATATCACCATTCAAGACCAGTTCACTTTACCAATTTATTTCTAAATATTGGTAAACCTTAATGCCCAATTTTCAACCCACTAAAGATGCTTTAACTTATAATTTGTTGCCCGGGTTATCCACTCTTAGTCTGTCAAGAGTCCCAGGGATAGGCTGCTAATGGTAGGTGGGGCTTAGGCTTAGCCAAGTGGGCTACTAGCATTAGGGAGGGATTGGTACTAACTAATAAAGGAGGAGTGTAGGCTAATGCAAGGGACATGCAGTGGGCACACTTACTGGCTAATACAATGGTTGAGTGTATAATGAGTTTATTGGGGTAAACTATAGGGGTAAGAAATAAGCTAAGGAACTGAACCAGTCCCAGAGGGGCCCAGTTATTTATATGCAGGGACCACTCATAATGAGGGGTCCTTAAGAGCAATGGGATGACTAAAGAAGAGGTGAGGGGCAGAGTCTTGACTGGGTAGGCTTACTTTCAGAAGACTCCACTAAGAAAGGAGGAATGTTAGATCAGCCGGTGGAATGTTGTGTAAGAAGCATTGGGGCCTGGTCATAGTGGGTTATATAGCAAGGGAAGAGTAATATGGTGCAATAAGGTAAGATCGGATGGGATAATCAGTATTCCTGTATTTAGGGAGGATTAGGCAGGCTGGCATGATTAATTCTTAAATTGATTTATATGTCTATGCTTATTATTGCACTATAGTATTCTGAATATACACTAAAGTTTAAGTTTAGTTATTATGGTTTAATAGGCCAGGGTCACCTGGAAATATGATAATGGTTACTCTGACCACCAACTGGTAGTCACAAGTCATCAATTTAATTATCAGTAACTGAGGATAGCATAGACTATTACTAATTATATAATTATAATATAATATGATAAAAAACATATCAGTCAGGTCTTATATAGTTAGAAGTTCATTTCCCTAGGTGTTTGAGATAAGTTTCCTCATTCAAAGTGGTACAAAGATACCTGATAATTGAGGTTAGTTAGAAAGGCAGCTTATGCCTCTATCAAATTATATTCTTAGAGACTCTCCCATCATAGAGAGAATTATATCCCAACTCTCAATACAGTCAATAGTCATATAATAAAACACATAGTGGAGTGTATTCCACACAACCCTTGCAGCTTTCTTTACTTTCATTTACTTTGATACACTAAGGCTTTGTATTGTAGTATATTCATTCATTCTAATAATAATTAGGATAATAATCCAATTGGATGTAAATCTATAATTATTGTATAACAATAATTCCCCTCAGTGAGTGCCTTAGAAATTCAAGCTTATTGCCTTTTTAAAAGCCCTGATACAAAGTGCTTTTGTCAAAAAGTCAGTTTGTTATTCTTCACTTTTTACTTGTTTTAATATTACTTCAACTTTACAAATATTATCACTTATCATATGATATCTTAGGGAGATGTGCTTGGTAGCATCATGATGCCCTGGATTAGTGGCATTTTGGATATAGGTACTATTATCACATTCTAGAGTAGTACTTTTGTTAAATGTTTCACCCAAGAATTTGTGAGTCACCCTTAGCCATAAGATTTCTTTTATTACCACTGCTGCCGCAATGTACTCAGCCTCTGCTGTTGATGTTGCAACACACTTTTGACACTTTGATACACAACTGATAGGACCACTGGATAATCAAAAGATAAAGCCACTTATTGATCACCTATCATATTTGTTGGTTCCCCAATCACTATCACATACTCTGATGATACCATTTTCTTGAGATATTTCACCAGTTGTGGGGAACTAACCACATTTTTTACTTACTTTTATTTTTAATACATTTTTTGCACTTATCGGAAGTACGCCCCTGACAAGTGAATGAGCCCCTGCCCCTGATGAGTATGGCCATTTTTCCTCCATTTTCATTATTATATTGTTTTTTCTATTATTATATTTTATACCCTTGACTGTGATGCACCCCTG
>JANBQC010000215.1:0-41631 GCA_027576995.1 Dimargaris cristalligena
CTAAAGGTCACGTGACCTAAATATGATGGCCCCCTTATATGGATTTTACCCTATATAGTCGGGTTGAACTTTACCCAAATGTAAATTAAATGAGCAAGGGGCTATCGCGGACGGGTATGCTAAAAATGGGCGGGCTAATTAATCCGAGGCTAGCAGTAACTATCGGCATCAGCGGAAAAATAAGATGGCCTTTAATATAAGATTAACCATTCTCTCCGACAGCAATTAAAGATAATGATGACACAAAGGAGGCAAGCAGCCCCCCTAACTCAACAAAAGACGCCTTTCCATTCCCTCTTTCCAATTGGGAAGGGTAGGGGGTGTAGATATTCAAGGTTCGCTTGGATCAAGTGAGGTGGAGAGCCACTAGGCAGCATGATTGACCCAATGTGAACTGGCGATAGCTGATGAGTAAAATGATCAGCAACTTAGCTAGGTTGGAGGCAATAGGTATAGTAAAAGGTACTGGAGAACATCCTCCGCTCATGTGGGGGGAAAATCCAGATTGAAAGGATAAAAGGAGGCATTATATTTTATTAAGGCCATAGGCGCAATCCATAGCACAGGATTACCAAGGCATTAAAGAAGATCGGGAATAACAATACACAACTAAAGACATTATGAGGTACAATAAACAGCGGAAATACGAAGGGAGGATGAGACACAGGATCCGTGGGAGCCGACCAAGTGGCAAATGAATAGGAGGAGTTGGTGCTGGGGAGATAGAAAGGTCGGGCGGGGGTAGAGGATAGGCGCAGATCCAACCCCGGCGGGTCCTCCTCCCCAATTCCAAGCCGCCATTGGGCCAGTCCAACAGAACCAAAACCCAAGGACAATTCAGGTAAGTCTATTTCATCTCATGGAAAACCTCCAGCCGCTTGCGGGTCGAAAAGCCCAGGTCCCCGCCGGTCATGCCGTTTTTCCCGTCGGTGTTGATATCGGAAGTGTCGCCGGCAAAGTGGTACTGGGTAATGATGGGAGGGCTCAGAGCCAAAACATTGAGTTCTTTGGACTTGGTCAAGCCGACAATCAGCAGATCGATGGGACCGTGGGGCTCGGCCAGCTTGGTCAGAAGCTTACGGGCGCCCTTCTTGGAAACGATGTAGCCGTGGCTGCAGACGGGGTAGTCGGCGTGGTAGAGATTGGCCTCCTTGTTGATGACATTCTGCTTCTGGCCTTCGAACCCACTGCAGTGACCCAGGTACAGCATATCCCACTCCTCGCCCTTGGCGGCGTCCAGGGCGGCCTTGGTCTTGGTCGCAATATCGTAGTCGATGTCCACGTCGTCCTCAAGAACCAGGGCCATGTTGATATCGGAACTGGCGATGACCTCCTCGTAGATTCGCATGTGGCTCTTCCAACAGGCCAACTGGGCATCCCGCAAATGGGTCTTCCCGCTGGTCCAGAGGGGGTCCTTCTTGATCTCCTCCTTGTCAGTGGCCGGGAACACACTGAAGTCGAGGTGGAGGAAGGAGCCCATCTCCAACATGGAATCGCGGCGGTCGGTACGGGCAGGCAGGTTCATGAGGAAGATCTTATCCAGACCCAGGTGACTGTAGAGAACGGGCAGGGCCGGGGTGGTGGGGGCGACGAGCTGAGTAACGGTTTGGGTCACGGTTATGACCTCGGCCGATACCAGGGCCGAGGGAGTGGAATCGACGGCCACCTGGGAAGCGGACTTTTCGACGGAGGCAGCCGCGGTGGTTTCGGCACGGTTGGACAAAGAGTTGGACACCAGGATGCAGATACCGCCCACGGTAACCAAGACCAGTAGGACGTACAAATACTTGCGCCGGGAAAAACGGGGCTTGGAGGAGGAAGTGAACTGGTCCTCGGTGCCCTCCTCCACTAGACTGTAACTGTCGGGACGCATGGAGGTACGAAGTGGATAAAAAATCAATATAGGAATGAAGTCCAATAATTGGGTCGAGGCCAAGCGGGGGAAAGGGCTTGGAAGAAGGGCCAGGCACTGGTACTGGCAGAAGACAGACAACACGAGAGAGAGGGAGAGAGAGAGAGAGATGGAGTGAAGGATGCAAGGCGGGTGGGGGGGAATAGAAAAGTTATATATAGTGTGTTTGTAGGCCAGTGTGACCAATGCATGTAATCAAGCAGCTGGAATGCTGGAGGCGGATCGTCGGAGTGCGGCAATAAGAGCTGAAGAGTGGTGGGGAAGATGGGGTGGACTACTGAGAGGCCACCTATATAGCCTTGAAGTCAAAGAGAGAGATCCTTTTCGGGAAAGTGAAAATCTCGCCCGGGATGAAAGAAAATCCCCAAAGCCGCGCTAAAATATATCCCATCCAGCTCTCAGCCAGCCAATGATAACCTCCCTTTCCGTGATAGGCATGTGGCTCGTCAGCAAGGGTTGGCCTGGTAATAGAAGTAGCAATAGATAGATAGATAATCCATCTACTCTATACATCCTTTCTTCTCCTACTTTTTGTAGCAGGTGTCGACTACAACGACGACTTTACTTGGAAACCACTCTTGGGAGTTGCTGCCCCTACCATTTACCACGGGGCCACCCCCTGCGCCCCCCTCGGATTGCCATCCCACACTACTAGCCGGGGGCTTCTTTCCTTAGTGGCTCCACCATGTCTGCTAGCTTGGATAAGAGTAATAGCCTCCCGAACCGCAGGGGGAAATGTCCTAATGGTACACATCCAAATCCCCGCCATTGAAGCACAACTATGCTGCTCAGCCTCTCCATCAACCGCGTTCCTGAGGCTGATGCGTGGCTGTTTGCAGCTGTGGTACAACCCCCGTTTTATAACGACCGGCTACCTTAATTATCCCCCTCCATTTCATGGTTTGGTCAACTCTCCCTCTAGGCCACCACCCTCTTTCCCATCAACCACACTCCAAACTGCCAAATAAACCTCGGCCATAATAACAAAATAGGCCAATCCACTCCTACATATATTATTAAATACCCATGAGTAAGCAAGTACAAAGTACCAAAATTTGCTATAAATTACCTTACCGTCACATTTAAAATGGTGGTGGCGCTACAAGATATCCTACTTTGACCAGTGTCTATAATAAATCAAGCGCGAATTACCTGTAGGATCATCATTCCAAACTCCCAATAACTAAACAATGGGTGCCCCCCCCCATTCATCTAACCCGACCAGCCTGTTCATTAAATTCTGCTTTCTCACACCAATCAATCCTATTGTTGCCGAGAGATTATGTGAAAATTATTAATCTATAGAGACCATCTTAAAAATAGACTCGTATTTTTAGCTGAACAGTAACCGCTCCTTATACGAGCCACTTTACTGCTGGCCAATGAAATTCCTGGAAAGGACAATGAAAGTTGGCATCTCTAACTTCTCAATTGGGGTGTTGGACCAATAGTCGATAGACCGATTATTTTTTCATTGGCCAGAGTGCAGTTTCTGTACGAGCCTCACTCACACACTCACACTCACACATACCATATGTACACAAACAAAACAATATATACCTCATCTAGTCCTACCACCATCACAGTGCTTGGACTAAAAGAATGAAAAAGTAGAGTGAGCAGAGTGGGGTTCGAACCCACGCCCCCGAAGAGACTGCGGCCTAAACGCAGCGCCTTAGACCACTCGGCCATCTGCCCTCACATGTTAGTGGTGATTTTCTTTAAACTATATAAAAGCATAAAAATAAAATGGTGGGCACCAAATTGGGGGCTTCTAACCCTCCGTAATTGTAATCTCACTGTCCAAGTATCGTACGAATTGATCTTCCATGTCGGTAGTACTCTACCCTACACACCGGTTGATTAATACTGGTTTAATATCTTAGTGGAACCAACTATCTTGTAATTGTTAATCCTATCTTTTACTATATCAGCTTTACCGGGATTAAAGCATAGAATAGTTTTTGATATGTTTTTGCACCATAAATACCACTGCTAATGTCGCTTGATGTATCCTCCTGGTAGGCAATATATATAGCAGACCGCCAACGGGCCTTTTTAACATATAGTCTATAATTGATTATCCAGTCCTATGACATGCAACATTCTCGCATTATATTTTAAACGATATGCGTGGCCTTCGGGCCTATTAAATGGGAATATTTGGGAAGATTTCATGGTCATTTTCCGGTAATCTACCCAAGCCACATTGATAGGGTATTTATTTTTCCCCCCAGACGTTAGGCCACAGTTTTGGCAATACTCGAAATTCAGTTGAGCAACTTTCTCTGGTGAACACCGCGATTCTCATTATTTTTATCAATGTAGTTTTCTACATACCTTATATTTAACTGATTCTCCATAATGTCCGCTCGATTCCCAGTCCTTAAGCTCAGAAGGCTCCCGGCTGTTCTTGGCCATACCGGCTTCCGCCGCATTCCTGTCCACCCATTGGGTCAGCCTTTAGTGCCTCAACGGCAATTTAGCGGTTATCCGCACACTGGGGCTCCCAAGAAATTCAGACCGGCGCTGAGTCCTTTTGATGTCAACGCTAGAGATCACACCACAGGACCTCCCGTTTCACAACGACGACCCACCAAGATTCGTTTTAATCCTAAAGAGCTAACGAACACCTGGGACCCAGCTATCCATCACGATAACCCGAATGACGGTCTGAATAGCGAGTTCGGTAGGTTTTTTATTTTCTTCTTTATACATGTGGGAGTGGCCCAATGCGCCATTACAAGAAGTGAATGAGCGAACGAGTGGATCACCCAACGTTACAAGCCAAGCGTGGCCTAGTCAAAGGGGGTTTTTGTTGTACGGCTGATTAGAACTGGTCCCATGGTGTAAAATGCTTTATGTGTGGGGAGTGCTTTCTTAGGAATAGTATACCTCTTAGTTGGTCCATTATTGGTGTCCAGATTATATCCAAACATTTCGAAGGAAGGCACTCTAAAATCCATCGCCCACTCGGCCCAGCACGTATGCAAACCAGGCCTGGTCTGACACTACTGTTCTAGCCCATAATCGCTAATGCATTCCTTTGACTTAACTACCTGTCACCACGGGTCTTTCCTTATTTTCTCCTACAGGGCTGGACGAATCACACTTGCCGAGTCGATTTATAATTGTACAAAATGTCCCGCCCACGATGATTCCAGCTGATTTCCGAGCCATTGCCCAACGCAGTGGAATGCTCCCTGAGCAAATCGTGGATGGTAAGTCCTACGTAAATTCCTATTTATACTTTAATCGTTCTTCCCAAATTACTACAGGTAACTATAGGGGTTGGCCACTGCCACAGTCGGTTGATCCATCTAATTACCCAACCTTCTTATCTATACGTCCTTTGTACATTTACCTGATATCCGAACATCGCATATTATTCACTGCGTGTATATCGATTTAGTATATCCACGCTATGACTCCAACTCTATATTAACCAGTCAAGTGGTTGTTGAGTTTGCAACCCGTTCGGCAGCCTCCAGCTTTCTCATCAAAAATGGCCAACACAGCGTCACGGGCCAAGTGCTAAATATGAACTTCGTAAGTGGTCCTCTACATCCGGCCCCGGTGCCTTTTTTTAAATAATAATAATAATGGCGAAGTCCGTTGAAATTTAAAGGGATTTTTAGGGATTTTAACTATTTAGTGGGATCCTAAGGATTCGCACCATCAGCGACGATTTTATTTTTACCTCAGAGGTGCTAACTCCACATAATTCCTATGCATTCTCTTTATTATGCGATCAATCAATGATGATATTGGGACTACACCAATCCTTATGTTTGACTATGTACCGCGTGTAGTTAAAAGATAATATAGACACGCTACAGCTGCGGCCTTCCTTCATCAATAATGCCTCAGGCCGGTGCGTCTTGGCCCTAGGGTTCCCCAAGCAAGTCACCGATAGTGAAGTGCACCAATTCTTCAGCGGATACGAAATTGTGGAGAGTTCCAACGCGGGGGTCATTCGCCTTCCCATGTAAGTAGCTTACTAATCGGCTCCATCCACTTTCTAACCATTCCATCCATAGCCAACCCTGACCCAGAATTAAGCCGCTGGGCCATCCATTGTTATCCAACTCAGGGGTGTCGGAGCTTTTCTGTCCTTGGCTATTCGATCCACCAAGAATACGCTGATACTCATACTCTGAACGATTTAATTTGACTTTAACCATCTGAATTAGGAACCCACCCCGAATCGTTGCCAGCCGGTTTGTGATCCATCTATCGGGCAACCGAGAGGCCGAGCGCGTGGTGCGCGAGACTAATAATAAGTTCTTCACCCCCACTACTTCCACCGGATTTCATCCTATCAAGACCTCCATTCTCTACTAAGTTCACCGCACGCCAGCCTTATAAATACTAAACTCCGGCGAGGTCTGTCCTATCGAACTAGCTACCAGTTGATATGAAAGTTGCATGTTTGGACCCCCAAGGCTGACTAAATTAGTTCATTAATGTAGTTAATTGGGCTACAACTAATTTAGACCTTCCTCCAGTTCCATGATAGTTTAATGAGTTCTCGGGCGCATGAAAATGGCACAGCTCCCGGAAATATACATGCCTCATTCATTAGATGCCATATCCATATGAAGGGGGTCTTGCCTGGCCGGGGTTGGTTTTTTTATTAACCAATAATATATTAGACCAACAAAAATAAAACAAGGAATAGTTGAAATAACATAAATTGATGGGGGATTTTAAGAATACAGAGCAAACAATGTAGGGTATAAGCCATGATGTTGGTCATATGCTAAATCTGGTATCTAACGATTGGCTTCTATTAGCCAGCTAAATTCTACTCACCAAGTCAAGGAATTCAAAAACAATAATGGTAATAAAAAAGGGGAGCCCCTCTTCCAAGTTGGGATACCGGGGCACCATCTGCTTCCTTGTCGGCTTTCGACGAGGCCTGGAGAAGGTCACTTTACAACGGATCTTCGACCTTGACACCAAAGGCCTTGAACCAGTAATCTTTCACGTATCTGCATCCCCAGTCCCGGCCCACTAGACTCTGGGCCTCTTGGGCCGAAATCGTGCTCGAGCGATCCCGGTTCTTCTCCATGAGGCGGGTGGCCAGGAAGAGCCAGTTGACGGTCTGGAACGGGGTGTGGTATTCCTGCCGTTTGATCGTGTCGCGTTTCGCGTTCGTGTGTATACGCTCGTAAAGCTCGCGGTCGGTCATGAGGTCGTACAACGTGTCGGCGGCCTTGGCGATATCCCCGGTCGGTACCAAGAACCCGGTCTTGCCGTGTTTGATCTGTAGGGGAATCCCGCCGGTGGCGTAGGCCACCACCGGCTTGCCCTTGGCTAGGGACTCCGTCACCTTGACCTCGAAACCCTCCCGGGTGGACAACTGAAGGGCGCAGTAGGACCCACTCAGCAGGGCGTTGAGCAACTGGTCGCACGGGGGAATACGGGCCACACAGATGTCATCGCTAATCTCCTCGAATTGCGGCTCGGAGAGGCGGCGGATGGTGTCCTGGTACACAATGGCACCGTCGGGGTCGTCAACGCTCCCGTGGCCACAAATAACCAACTGCGGCAACTGCACATCGAGATCTTTGTTCTTCGCCATGCGCTCGCGAAGCAGACGGAAAGCTTCCAGACAGTCGGGAATACCTGTTTGGTTGGCGTTTTGGAAATTATAGATGCCCATTTAAATATTTCAAAGCGTTAGAGCTGTTTTCAAGATATTATGTTCTTCATCCCAGCATTGGTCCGAACCAATACTACCGGGCTTGCAGAAGTATATTGGTGGCCAAATGGGCCCAATGGTCGAATGTCCGAAATATAAGCTACGTACCTTTCGATGGGTCGAACCGGGCAATCTGGATAATATAGGGGCGAACCTGGCTCAAAGGCGGCGACAGCTGATCGTTACAAATACGGTTAAAGATAACGTGATAGTAGTTCTGGTTGATCAAGTTAAGGTGTTTGTTGAGACCATCGAGGGGGTCAGTCGACGCGGGCATGAGGACAACCCTACTGTGCTCAACCCAGGGTGGGATGAACCCAGCGACGGGGTGGCTAATGAACAGGTCGGCGTGCTTGATGAACTGCCACAGGAAACTCCAAGTATCGTGTTGGGGGGAGCCTTCGATCGCAACCAAGTCGGATCGGATTTCAATGTGCGACCGGAAAATGATCTTGCAGTTGGGATTGCTTTCCTTGATACGGGGGATAATACCGGCCACTAGAAGTTCCATGAAATAAACGTGATATAGGGGGTAACCGCAGTGAGTTAAGAGAGTCTCTAAAATGATCGATCCAGCGAATTTCGGGACAGGTCTGGAGAAAAGGTAGCCAGTATTACTGGTCTAAGTCCTCCAATGGCCTCATTTATCTCCCTCTGATAGAAAGGGGACATGTACTAAGCTAGGGCAGCAATGGGTGCCAAGCGGTCAATACACAGAAAATGAACCTACGTTGTGGGTCATCCATAATGATAACATCGGAGCTTTGAACCGGCCCTTTGGGGGTAATCCAGTAGCGGTCAAAGTTCATTTCGCACCACTCAATGTACAGTTTCTTCTCGTCGTCGGTGAGACGCAAATCGGGTTTTGCAACACCCTGTAGTACATTGTGGAATTTGCACTTTGTAATCTGGAACACAGCAGGGTTGGGCTTGGCCACGTACCCTAAAGGCACGACAAGCCAGTATCACAGGGGAATTGTAAAATAGCAGGGGGTGTGATTAGGGCGGGGATAAACATGTGGCTAATTTAGCCTGGCTGGCTAAAGACCAAAGATCCGGGAATCTATCAACAGCCAGTATCATATTCAAAATGCGACGGACTTACAGTGAGCGTCCACTCCAAGAAGATTGAGCAACCGAATGGTAGCGTGACGCATCAGTGCCACACCGCCACCTTGGGGAGTGGAGTTGAAGAAGGACATGGTCAAATCGCGCTCGCGGCACTCGTGGGCCAGCTTGATAAGTGCCTGCCAATAGCCTGCATGGGTGATGTCTTCGTAGTGTGGCAAATCGGAGATGCGAATGTGACCACCCACATCGACTTTATAAGCCCATAATTAAGAAATAATAGTTCGCGGATTGCAATACAAAAGCTGTGATTAATATGGGACGATTTTGATGGCAGGGGGGGCACCTTGGCAGTGATACGGCAATGGGGGGAGGGCAATCATGGCGAAACCCGGGGGCGGTTCCCCAAGGGATAGTATATACCGCGCTCATTGTAGAAGCTTATTTATAGTATTCAATGGGGGAGTACGGGCACGTACCTTCGACTTCGTGATGGATGGAGACGCTGATACGGGGTACGTTACCGGGAGTTTGAGGGCTGAGCCAGTCCACGATCTTACGCACCCCCGATGCGGCGCGCTCCTGGATACTGTCACCTTCGGTCGTGATCTCAAAGGGGATAGAGTCCATGTCGAACCAGGACTTCATCAAGACGGCGTGGTGGATATCCTGCAGCATTTCGTTATCCGCGCTCGCCGAGCCGCCGTCGGTTACCCCTACGCTGATGGCTAGAATTTTGTAGCCGCGCTCACGGGCATAGCGACGGAGCACCGTCATCATATGCTCTGCGTAGTGGTCGGCAATTGATACGCCCTCTTCGCGCAGGGCCAGTGTAATGGACCCTTCGTGGAAGTCCAGGTAGAAACTACCGTCGTGAGTACAGACGGCCCAGTGCACCAGAGTGGGGTCCTTGGAGTCCAGGGCCGCGTCCACACCACAGTAGACGCCCTGGAGGACGACGGGTACGCTGTCCATCGAGGGACGACGCTGGTAGACCCGGCGACTAAATTGAACCTGTTGGTCGGCTGGCATGGTCGCTGAATGGCCAAAGGGGGGAAATAGGAGGGGGGAGGGTCTTCTTACAAGGAGAAATGGGGGGTAAAGTGACGAGGCCACCGCGTTACACAGAGGCAATAATTAGAAGTACAGGGTAGCACGACGGCACAGTCCAGACCAAGCGAAGAACCAAACTATAAAACGGAGCCAATGGGAGGGAGCAAAGACAAAGGAGGAGGCTAAAGTCAGGGCTATGGGGGGATAGTTCAGAGAAAGTTATGGTAGGGGAGTGAAGAGTTAAAGGCTGTGCCAAAGTAGAGGAGACACTGCCAGTGAGATGATGTGCAAACGGGGGGATACTGTGAGAGACCCAGGCACTCAAAGTACACAGTTAAGCCCAGGAGATATATAGAAAAGCCGCAACCGAGACGGCCATGTATCAGAATTAAGGAGGAGAATGGTGGAGATGGTAGTAGTTACTCAGCCAGTATAGCCGAAGTTCCGTTCCTTTATAGCCCAGTGTCTCAGATTCTGAAACCTATGCGATCCTAAACTGAAGCGCCCGCCCCGTCGACTCTGCTGCGAATAGGGGTTACAGAGACGGTTGCGTGGCCCCTCCCCACTCGGACTGGGGCGGAGCAGTCCGGATCATACCACCTATTCCAAGGGCCGTGTGCAACAGGTATTTAATGAGCCGCAAAGCGCCTTGCCTCGTCTCCCCAACCACTAATTTGCGGAGATCCCCTCCAAAAATCACTTGACTCCGCCCCCGGACCCCCCAATCTTATCTATGGGCCGAAGGGAGGGAGTATACTAGAGTGCCAAATCATCCCGTGTGGATTGCGAACGAGTGTAATAGTTTGATAACTTAGCACCGACTGCCTTGTATCCGCCAATAACCATAGGATCCCGTGCATTAACGACGTCGCCGTAGGTTCTAAAGAAAGATTAGAATTACGCCAACGCTTATCCGCCGTGGATTCTATAGACCCCGTTGGTTAATGGGGGGTTGCGGGCGATGAACGATTACTACGTCGAAAGTGACCCGCTGCGTAGCCGCATAAGACCATCATCCCTATGACTAATATCCTGATGTAATTCAGCGTAAGCGGTGGCTGAGGAACATGTGCGACTCGGGGCCCTGGTATATTACCATAGCCCCAATTTGCCTGGTTCTCCGTCCCAAACTATTCACGAGACTGGTAGATTGGTAGCACGCCGCCCTCTTCGTCCCGAAAAGGCTAAAAAAATACCCATTGTCATCAATTAGCGAGCAGGTTGAATCTTGAATGTCCCAGGTTTTCCTAGCGTGGGGTAACACACTGCTACACCGTCAGTTAGGCTGATTGGCGTTCCCTGTCAGAGAATTCTTAGGCTGAGCAGTGGCAAGCTCGATAGTTATGAGGCAGAAGGATCGAGTAAGCGGCGTGGAAAGGCCTTTGTCAAAAGGTTCAGTATATTTGGGAAATAAACGAGGGCCATTCCCAAGTTCAATACCAATGCCAATATCAATTTTTAATATACACCGGCTTTACTATAGTGTTCATGGAACATCAACTATCCTCCTCCTCTGCCCCTCCTAAGGCAGGGGGCAGTTTAAAGACGTGGAGCCTGCAGTTACGTCAGCTGCCTACCCCCATTCCGACAATACTTTCCCCAAAGCGCCCATGTGATCCTCGCTCGAAGTCCGGCGACATCGGCCCCTCGGAAATATACTAATGAGTCAGCCGTACAGTGCGCATGGAGCGGGCCGACGACTGTAGAATTGTATTGTTACGGGGTCTACTATCCCACTGCGGCCCCATAATATGGGGATGGTAATGGGTATGTTCGGGACAGCTGAAGCCGTATGATATTCCTTTGGGGGTGTGCGAGTCCTCTGGGGCCTTCCGCCCGCCTGGAATGGGGGGGGGAGGTGTTGTATAATATGGACCAGGCGACCCTTATTATGGGTCCCCCACACCGAGGGGTAATGGTTAGTGATCTATTTTTGGCCAAGGTCGTTGTTGTTGGCATAGAACGGGAAATTGGGCAGGCGGGAGAGGGAACAAACCAATGCCGAATGGGTGGGTGAAGTAGGGGGTGACGAGCCATTCCACCTGGGCAATCGATGTGGGGGATCGCGCGCCTTCACCAAATCGCCCATTGTAAACCTATGGGTGAAATTCGGCTCAGGTGTATAAGGTTTTAAATGATTAGTGTATGGGATACTTAATTTTAACCAGGAGTATGTGCTTCATCCTATGGATTTTTCGTTATATAGCTCAGTTGAACCTTTCCCCTATAGAACGTGTTAAAAATAAATACGGGTCATACGGTATTCCCTAAATGACTAGCTAATGGGTCGGCTAGTATCCAGAAGAAAATAAAACAATGACATTAAAACAGGTTTACCAGCCAAGTCCATACGCCCCCGTGGACAGAGCGGGGATAGGCGAATAACGGCCAAAGAAGTGGCAGCTGCAACACCGACTTACGTATCCGTCTTTGACTTCGTACCGAAAAGCTACCCATAATCACATTCCACTTTTTTAGGTGATTCAGCTAGGCCTATCTCTGCTAGTGGGTTAATCGCTGCTGGGCCTTGCTTAAGAGTCTTGATCGACTCCTCTCAAAAAAGAAGGATGCGATGAGGGTATACGAGATGAGCGAAAAGTGCAGACTACACTCCCTGAGTGAGGGGCGCTCTTCCCCACTCTCCTTTTCCTTTTTGACGTGACACTGTCCCAATGGCCTAACTAATTTAGCCCTAAAGTACCCTTGGACCAGGGATGCCACACGGTGTTCGATAGCATGTACATACATGTCAAAAAAATCATAGGCCCCAGGCGGACACTGAAAGTGAAAGGCGGGAGGAGGAGGGTTATTCGCAATGGTTTAGCTTAGGCAGATACACATAACTCCATTTGGGAACGATGCGCCGCCGAGCTCACTCTCTGATCCCAGCAGGGATTCCCCAGGCTATATTTGGTCAAACTGACATTAGGAGGTCTCTTAATTATGATTCTGACTTGGGAGTGCCTCATTTCCCGACACTCTCTGGGGTCGCAGCGCGAAAGGGTAGGTCCTACCATAAACGATGAGGGTCATTAACGGACAAGCCCCCCTACATATTAGGACGGCTGACCTGGTGCCGGGAGGCTTAAGGAGGAGGAGTGGTGGTTGGGTTATCCGAACCAGCCTGGAATGAACGGCCGGGAATTGATATTTCAGAGGAGGGGCTGCAGGACACGATAGACTGGACTGGGCGGGGGCTAATTGCAATGTAAGATGGAAAGCGAGCGGCAGCTCTTTTATTGATGATATAGATAAAAGCTATGCATTACATACAAATAGGCAAAAAATGAAACAGAGTATAGAGAATTGAGAGTAGATGGCGAGGTGTGGGCGCACATACACACACACACACACACACACACACACACATATTCCCAAACCATACGATGGCAAGTGGTTTGGAAGGCGAATAATAATGGGGCGTAGTCCCGAGCAAAAGAGCGCATTTGGACCTTCCACGGACCGGGTGACCATATCATCCTTCAATTAGCGTACATTACCCCGACCAGCAGCGGGCTTAGTGCCAGGTCGAATTCCACCAGGGGCCAAAGGCAGGTACGTAGATACGTAAGTAAGTGATTAAGTAAGTAGGTAGACAAATACCTAGGCAGGTCGATAGATAATTAAGTAAGTCAGTGCACCCGGGTGGGACCCATTGTTCCTGAGGGAAGGTTCCACCACATCATCCGTCTGTCGCGCTTCCCGGTATGGAAATAGTCAACGCGGAGAGAAGAAGATAACGGATGGCGAATAATAGGCCCTATGGCGGGCAATGCTATGCTGGTCACCATTCTATCCAAGAACAATTACCCAAGTAGGTTAAGGCAGGGCAACCGACATTCAGGAGAGGAAGAGGAGGAAAGCACACTTTTCTGGCCTTGACGGGGTGGGAATGAGAGAGAGAGACTGCAAGGACGTCTCTTCGCGTTCGATCCATACACTCGTGGAGCCAGGGTCCAGATGCGCCGGCCTTACACCTCTTTCCTCACTGGGAATGACAAAGGCAATGCCGCGCCTGGCTTCGGTTTATATTATTTTATCCACCACAAAAGTCCCGGAAATTAATTAGTAAAAAACCATTGTAGAAGGGGGATTTGGTATATAATGGACGGGGAGGCGGTATTATTTATTATACAAGCCAATAAAGCAGTAGAAAAAGTTATTCAAGGTGGGGGATATGAACCGGTGGTGTCATGTGACTCAAGTTATAGACGTGGCGGTGCAGCCTGGCCCGTTATTATAGTGGAAGCTACTCCCTTCCCCTTTCTCACTAATAGCAAGGTGAGATTGAAGAATTTACCCAAAAGAATATCATACCCAGCCATTAGGGAGGGTCGCTACTACCATTAATAAGGAGGTGACTAACTAACCCAATAATTAGTCAGGCGGAATACTAGTCACCGGTTGGAATAATGGCACTAACTACCCTTTCCGGCTTCAATACTATAAATAGACCAAAGAGGAGAAACGCAGCCGTATAGTCCCGTCGTCTATGGCTCGCTTTAAGCCGAAGGCTAAGGCCAACAAGGTAAAGAGGAAGAAGGGAAGGAAGAGAAAGGGAACCTGAACCGTAACGGGCGTGTGTGCACATAACACCAGTCCCGCCCGCTTACCCACACCAACACACCGCTGTACTACTCTACCTAAGTGGGTGTAGTAGTAGAACAGCCAACCACTCACTTACTCCAACTCCCCTGCTCATCCGCGACTAGTCTACACCGCCGATTCAAGCCATTGCTGCTCATCCCTCCTTTTTTATACGCTCATCTAGTCGAACTCATTTCTGTTTATTACAACCCTCATCTACTACCTCAAACTACCTGAATCTCTCCAGTCCTTTCTTACCCCACCCCCGCTACTCTGATCTTGACGAACCCTCCATACCTTTCGCAATGTCCGGTCGGAAATTACAAGGTAGGGTGTTCATGTCCACTGCCTTGGTGGGGTAATCGTTGGCCAGTAACACCGCTCCACGCCGTATACACCTTACCTACCTAAATACCTTCTAGAGCAAGAATGCACCCCGGATTGAAATAGTCTCATCTGGAAGGCCTGTCCATTTCTATCACGGCTGGTCCAGGCCAAGTCAAAATCGAAATGCCCTCTAATCTAGAGTTCACCCACCTCCTCTCTACTCGGCAGTCGAGTACATCCCCCTATTCCTTACCATTAACCCCGCCCTCCGTCGCCCATACACCTACTACCCGTTGTACTGACCTGGTCTCTGGTTTAATTCTTGGTGTATTATGGACTATTCCTCCTTCCGTCTTATATTTTGTAACCCTTCCAATACTCCCCGCCCGCCTGGCCCATCAGGCGAGATTGACAAGCTCGTCAAACGGGTTGCCGAAGGCATAGAGTCATTCGAGGATATCTTCGATAATCTTCAGTCGACGCCGAACATCAACCAGAAGGAAAAGTACGAGCAGGACCTTAAAAAAGAAATCAAGAAGCTCCAACGGCACCGGGACCAGATCAAGACCTGGATCGCCTCCAATGAAATCAAGGACAAGCGCGAGCTGATTGAGAACCGGAAAATGATCGAAAAGAAGATGGAAACCTTCAAGGCCTGCGAAAAGGAAATGAAGACCAAGGCCTATTCGAAAGAGGGCCTAAGTCAGACCGCGAAACTGGATCCCAAGGAGAAGGCCAAGCTCGAAGTCAGTAATTGGATCTCGTCCATCGTCGACCAGCTCAACACTCAAATCGATATCTTGGAGGCCGAGGCCGAAGGTCTATCCACCGGTCCGAAAAAAGGCAAGAAGGACTCGAATAAGGCCTCCCGGATAAAAGGGATCGAACGGCAAGTCGACCGGCATAAGTGGCACATTCAGCGGTTAGAACTGATGCTCCGGTCAATGGAAAACGGGCGGATCGAGCCTGACGAGGTAAGTGTAGTGCGTGTGCTTCCCCCCTTCTCCAAATACTTTCACCCCTCCATGTTACTGGATGGGTGGTCCCATTCCACTATTTTTCTTATATAAGTGGCTCTCAAATGATTACCCTGCCCCATTAGAGCTTAATTAGGCTTTCGGTGTTTACCGGGCATCTCGCCCGTATTATTTGATACATCCCTCCGATCATTATTATTATCATTCCTGCTCAGCGGGTCGCCTCATATTATTAATTCATTAACCCCCCTCCCTTCCTGCTATCACACCCATCCCCGTTCCCACTCCCCCCATCCCTCCAATCCCCAGATAACCGAGATCCAAGAAGATGTCCAGTACTACGTGGACTGTAGCCAGGACGATGACTTTGAAGAGGATGAAGGTATCTATGACGACCTAGGACTTAGCGACGTTGACGAATTCGGACTTAACGATGAATACTACATGGGTCCAAATGCCCACGAGCAGGAGGAGGAAAGACCCATCAAGTCCAAGGAAAAGGAGCCCTCTACACCCGATCAGCCCGCCAGTGCCAAGAGTTCTCCTAAGATCGCTGAACCACCAATCCCGGAGACTCCGGCCCCTACCCCCATTACCACCACCGGTACGACGGGCCGGTCTACTATTAAATTAGTCGGAGTTAAGACCACCACCGCTTCAACAGCCTTCCCCGCTAAACGGACGAGCACCGTTCCCCTGGGTAGTACCACCGCCAGCTCCCCCGCCAAAACCGGGACCAGTTCCGCTTCCCTTGACACCCGGCCCTCGACCAAATCGGATACGGTATCCAAACCCGAAACCAATGCCTGGGCCGCCAACACCAATGCTGCGGCCAAATTGGCCAAACTCGTGGCTTCAACCCCCGTGGTCCCAATGCCCACCACCCCCACCTCGGCCACGGCCCCTCAGCCCTACTCTTCGGTCGTCTCTTCGTCATTACCACCATCCAGCACCACGAGTCAGCCGGCTACCCCGGTGGTGGCCAATATGCCATCACCATCCATTACGGACCTACGTAGTCCCATGTCGTCTGCGGTCAGCCATACCGGTAGTACCATCTCCCAGTCCGCCTCTTCGGCGCTACCTTCCCGGGAGGCCTCCGTTTCCATGGACACGATGGGCCGGTCCGGGTCCATGGACGCTTCGGTACCACCGACCCCCACGGCGGCGTCGACTCCCTTAGGAATTGCCCGGCCCCCACCAGTCAGTTTACCCGGACCTGCTACCCATACGATGTCGGCATCAACGACCTCGACAACGGCCACGACCACGTCAGCGGCGGACGCCTCTTACCCCCCACTGGATTACTTTAAGCACCAGGACCTAGGGGCTGCTTTCGATGATTTACTGCAGTCTCTGGAAGAGGCCCCCGGCAACCAGAGTTGGAATTCTGACCCCCATTTCAAGGCCCAAATGACGGAGACGAGTTTTCAGTGTCTGCCGGATTTGGCCGACTCGGAGAAGCCCCGGCAGTATGTCCCCCAAACCCCCGCGGCTACACCATCGTACTACCCCCAAGTGCCTTTGCCCATTTTCGATGGACCGGCCATGGCCAGTAACTTCAATCTCGATACCCTGTTCTTCATATTCTACTATCAGCAGGATACCTACCAGCAGTAAGTTGACGGCCATTCTATGTCTAACCGGTTAAGTGTATCCAAGGGGGGGCGTATTTAGTGCACGTTGGTTGTCATACATTGTAGTCTAGACCCTATTTATTTCTTTTTGCTTTAACTGATCATTACGCACCCACTTATAATCATATTCTATGTACTCTATTATCACCACCCCCACACTTTCAAACCCCCAGCTATCTGGCGGCTCAGGAACTGCAGCGACAGTCCTGGCGCTTCCACAAGCGGTACCTCACATGGTTCCAGCGACATGAGAAGCCCAAACTCACAACCGACGAGTACGAGATTGGCACTTATGTGTTTTTCGACTATGAAGGTGGCTGGTGCCCGCGGCAAAAATCCGATTTCAAGTAAGTAACAGTTTTTAGCCGGTGGGCTAGGTGGTATACGGGGTGAGGTGGGTCTGTCCTCCCGCCCATCTTAGTACCCCTTGTATTGGTAATATTGCAGCCCTTATTTCAGTATGAAATCCCCATATTACTAAACCTCATGAACCCATTATATCCTCCCCGTGCCTATTGATCTCTCTTCCCCGTATGTACAGGTTTGAGTATCAGTATCTAGAGGATACTGAACTGTTGTAAAGTAATCGATTCATTTCCCCCATCTTTGGCAATTCGGTGCCCTTCGCTGCATCTCTTCATCGTCACCCCTATTATTATTATTACTACTTTTTGGCTTTATTTATCAACAATCGGCGGTGACTTGTATATCCCATAGGGATGGTATTTGTTTCTTTCCTACCCCGACTCTCCCCCTCTCTCGTTCACGCACAAACTTATATCTATATATGTATCTATATATATATATATATATATATATAGCCCCACCCTTTCCCTTCCTCCGCCCCGTGGCACATATCCGTCGCTGTACACTCCTATCCAAGACGGTATGCTTCCTTTTTGGCTCTTCACCACCACCGCTATAGTCCCTCGTCCCTAAGCCAAGGTAGCAGTTTATAGTGGACCGCTGTTAAGCGTAGGCGAGAGGGGGTGGGTGGTGAAAGTTAAGTAGGTCGAGTTGAGTGTAATTTGATACACCTTGTGGATACTCTGGCTGTTGGTCCATCAATAAACCGTAATCGTCACCCGACCCTTGTAAAAACTATGTTTTCAGGTGAAATGGAACCTGTGGGGAGCATTAATATGAGGGCCCTATTATATATAAATGGAACATGTCTGCTGGGAGTGACTTAATAGCATTGTAATTTGAAGTATTGGCCGCGGTGTAATAGATCAAATCGACCGGAGTGGGATATTTTGGTTGGGCCATTATTAAAGAAGTTGCCCCGCTCTGCTATTGGTGCTGTTCGGGGGCCACCCAAGAAGCGAAAGTGGGGAAACTTGTGAACAGCCAATCTCCGGGTCTACCAAGCACATGCATGGGTTGGGAATGGATCCGTCTGAGCGCTCCGACTCAGTCAGCAGTAGTGGTCCATACTGGGAGACAACCACCCCTTCCCTTGATCCAGAACAATTGGCCTAGCTATTTTACCTTACCTACCTACTCGTCTAATTTAAAAAACCACGCTCCTTTCGGGTTTATTTTTGCCATTGCTTGATCCCCCCCGGTTGATTCACCTCCATCTCCCCCATAGACATCCCCACTATTCACAATGGTAGGTGTGTGGAGAGACGAATCCCCTCCATTTCATGTTCGCCTAGTTTGATCACCTCCAACTCAAGTGAGCTGTGTGTGTGTGATCTCTTATGTGAATCCCTCCTCCACTCCTTCCAAAGCGGACTTGTCCACCACTCGACCACGATCCCCCAGTTTCTAAGCGTTAGTTCTGGTCCAGAGAAGATCTCCGGGAATGTGAGACCTTCAAATGGGATCACGAGGGGGTAGTTCCGGACCAATGTCGCCGGGTTTCGATTAGTTGCACGATTCCCCACCCCCTCTACTCACCGCGTTTGTATTGTATATTATATTAACTGTTACATATATATATACCACCCTGCCCACTCGAACGTGTAGATCCGCCCCGCCTTCACTAAGCTCACCCAGACTACTCTGGCTGTGTCCAAGACTCGGTAAGTTTCTGGGCTTCTCTTCCCCTACGTTGAACATTACCGCTGTGGAGAGAGCAGATATGGGGGGGATTTGGGGCGATTTCCCCCGTCAGTCCACCAAACCCCACATACACCTCCTAATGTTTAGCAGTCCCCCGTCGACTCTGATTTAGAATGTAAGAATATGGTATGGCATGGATGCTTGGGATTAGAACTAACTCAATAATGAATGTATTTATGGATAAATATGTTGATTGGTTGATCGGTTTAATTTACGCTGCTCCGTTCCCATAGCATGAGTCTGGTCCAGTCCCGGGGCTTCTCCAGTGCTCTCTACAGCCGCATGGCCGCCCCCGCTTCCGAATCGGCATCGACCCCCGCCGCCGACGTCACCCCGCTAGACATCCCCGTCGTGCGTGCTGCCGGGTCCCAGGATAAGCTAAAGTCGATTGTGGGCGAAATCGAGAAGCTGACTCTGTTGGAAACGGCCGACCTGGTCGATTTGCTTAAGGTATGGTTCAAAAGTCGTTTAGAATCCCGCTACCCTCCGGTCTTTCGACCATTCGCCTCCTCTCCCACCTATCTATCTGAACTGGGTGTCAGTTATTTACTCTACTCACTTCCCCTTCAACTATTCTACCTGATTTATCACCACCCCACCCCGACCCTCCCCTTCCCCAGGCTCGCTTCAATATTAAGGACATGGGTGTTCCCATGATGGCCGCCGCTGCCCCCACCGCCGCCTCGAGTGCACCAGCTGCTGAGGTAAGTGATCGATTGGTTTATTGGCACTACTCTGGGACCTATACCCCTAGTCTTCTTCTGGCTAGACACGGAGGTTGTTTTTTTGTGTTTATTAAATTACTATTACATTCTAATCTATACTCGTTTAACTGAAAACCCGCCACCCTTACTGATCGACCCACTCATTAATCCTCTACGTGTATACCCGACCCATAATGTACACCGCCCATAACAGGAAAAGGCCCCCGAGAAGACCGAGTTCAAGGTCAAGTTGGAAGCCTTCGACGCGGCCAGCAAGGCCAAGGTCATCCGCGAAATCAAGGGCATGATCCCCAACATTAACCTGGTGGAGGCCAAGAAGTTCGTCGAGGGTGCCCCCAAGGTCATCAAGGAAAGTGCCTCCAAGGAGGAGGCGGAGAAGATTAAGAAGACTTTGGAAGCCCTGGGTGCTACCGTTGTTCTGGAGTAGACACCCTTTTTTGATTTTATCTCTGGTTTTTATTAATCGTCCGCAAAAGTGCGTCTCTCATGTTCTCCTCCTCCCTCATCCGCTAACCGGTGGTTGTCCGAGGTAGGAAGGAGGTGGGTGTGGTGCTGGGGAGATTGCCTGTTTCTAAGTTTGAGGTCCATATCTTTTCACTATAAACTATGTTTATGAGTTCTTTTCCGGCTTAGCTTTATTATATGTTCGCGAGGTTCAATAGATTATATCGTTGATTTTTCTATGTAGTTTAAACGAGCGTACTATTCATCATTCAGATTTGTAATTAGAAAGTAATAGTGTATCACTTCTCCATTAGTGGTTGGCCTTTCCGGTAAGGTCGGATCCAGATATGGGACTACTGTACTTGGGGTTGTAGATTGGGTTAACTTTATTTAAGAGATTAAGGAAACCAAGGCAAAAACATGCCTCTGGGGAAACCAACAAAAATAAAAAAAGGAAAGTAGGATATGGGGGGAGAGAGAGAAGAGGGGGCAAGACAGTTGGGTGAATACTCGAGGTGGTCTGATGGATGGCTATTCTCACCCCAGCTGGATCCTAGGGCCAAACTCACCCAAGTCCAACCAACTCCCCCAACTGTCAAAACCAGCCTATTTAAAAAAATCACTTAGAATCGAATAAACGGAAATGAGAATATTCCAAAATGAAAATGAAAAGAACCCTACCGAAAGGATTGCCAATTAAAGCGAAATTAATTTCAACCCCCGGGGATTCGGGTGTTTTCGAGCGTTGAAAAGGCCGATACCAGCCCTTACACATGGAATGAATATTCAAAACAGAAATAGAAAAGTGGGAGAGAGAGAGGGGGGCATGTTTGAGCAATAATAAAAGTCATGACGAGAAGCACACACAACAAACAAATGACGGATCCCAATGGCATCTTTTAAAGGGGGAGAGGCACAGGCACAGGTGCAATGAGGAGCTGTTCATGAAACTCCCGTGGAAAAGGCGAAAGGATGGGACGAAGGACCCGCGAGCCGATACAAAAAAATAAAATAAGAGAAAGCAACCGAACCACTTATAAATATAAATGAATTCGGGTCGAACTCTACTCCCAGTCTTTCTTGATATCGAAGGTCCATTCCCATTCGGCGTGGACGACGCGGTCGTCGTCTTCGAACCGGCTCTTGGCCTTGTAGTTGCCACGGGCAAGCATGCCCTTGGGGGCCTCCTCGGGCAGGAACTTCTTCTCATAAGGAGCGACCGCTGGGCCGTAGCTGCCAATCATCTCCTGAGACTTGTCGACTACATTGTGGGGCAGAGAAAGGGGATATTAGGAAACCATTGGTAAATAAATCGCATGGATATGCTATATGGGGCTACCGTCCGTGCGCCAGAGCCATAAATAAATATGCACGTCCCAGGCTGTAATGGAGGGGGTAGATCGGGAATTATCGGTGTGCTTATGGATCAAATAACCCGATTTGCGGAAACTTACCTGGGATACCCTTGCGCTTGACCACTTGCAGGAATTTAAGCCCCGAAACGACATCATGTTGGACACTAAAGAACAGCGCGCCATTATCGGAATAAACAGAATATGGGTCGATCATTAGCGGTGGCCCAAAGAATATAACCGGGTAGGCATGATGTATGAGTGGCGGCATCAATTGAATGGGGGCGACCAGAAGAACTTACCGGAACTTCACCTTGAGGCGGTATTCAACACCCTCCTTGATAGTAACGGGGGTTTCCTTGATCTTTTGAATGGCCTCTATCAGTTCATGGAGACGAAGGGACGCCGTTGGATGTATGAGGAGCACCCATTGCAGGAGAGTAAGCAAAAGGGGTTAGTATCCATGTTGGGAATGGGTATAGTTTACTGGAAGGCTTGGGAAAATGCTAAGCCAATGCGAACAATACGTTGCTGATTGTTTAGCTCTGGTGATCAAGCACCCTCTCCCTTCATGTCCCTCCTTCTTTTCCCAACCATAGATAACTGTGGGGGGTCTTATTCAGTGAAGGGGAGAGTCAGAGAGATCCACCCAGATTTATACTCCACGTGATTCGTGCCAACAGGCAATAAGGACATGGAGGTGGTGGAAGGGTGAAGAGGGGGCGGACCAGGAAAGTACCGAGGGAGATGATGATACTAGCCCAATGATCGCCGAAGAATAAACAGTCATCGAGGTGAAGGGGGAGGAGGGTATTTTGGGGCTGGCGACCAGGTTTGGTTAAAGACAAAAGTGGCCAGGGCAGTTACTACCGGTCCACCACCGCAGCAGCCCAATGGACGGAATAGCCATAAGGTCACTTCAAGACGCTCTCCCCCAGCTTCGTCGGAGTTAACCCTACTAACCCAGGGTTCCCGTCCTTTTAGAGGCCACAGACCCTTTACCACCAGAGATGGGGAGTGTATGCGGCCCCGCCACTACGGGTAAAGGGTAGGGTACTCGTTATTTTTTTGCCAATACCACGTGGACGAAAGGGAGGAGAGTCTAAAAGGAGCCAAGGGTAGAAGAAGAAGCCAGGAGGGGCCCCTCGCTCAGCCGTCTATCGCCGGACACATGACAAACAAGCGGATGGAAACCCCAGGAACATCCCAACTGAATGGCGCATTCGGATGACTACCATGTACAGCGGCCAAACCATATATATAGGTATATATATAAAGACACTTACGGGGAGTGGAGAGGTCGAGCAGAACGTCGGGACGTCCAGCTACCTCGAGGGCCAAACTTTCAATGACCACCCGGCGGGGGTCGTTGGCGGGGCTGGTGGTGCTCTGCCCGATACCGAGGGACTGCTTCCACCGATTGAGCGACTCATCGTTGGCATCCAGATTCTGGTACTCCTCGAGCGTCTTCTTTTCGCCGACCTTGTAGCCTTCGGTTTCGGTGGCCACAAGCTCGTCCTCGATGCGCTGGTTAGGGTTAGTAGCCATAGTGTTGACAGTAGTAGTAGTAGTAGTAGTAGTAGTAGTAGTAGTAGTAGTAGTAGTAAAGCTAGGGTTGGGTCGGGTCGAGTGGAAGTGTATAGAAGAAAGTAGTGAACTTGGGAAACGGTGATAGATGAAACAATGCCGGGTAGGGGGGAAAGAAAGAAGACAGATGAACACAGCAGATGAAAAAGACGCGGGAGTGGAGAACTATTAAAGTGGGGGAATGAGGAGAAGGGGAAGGCGGGTGAATATGGGGAGGTGTGGTGGTGGTGGGGTGGAGGGAGGGAGGGAGGGAGGGAGAGAGAGAGAGAGAGTGGGAGGGAGAGAGGGGGGGCGCACAGCCAAAGGAACGGGGAGGAATAGCCCTCTCAGACGGGGTTTGATGTGGCAATACTCAGAGTAATGGTAATGGTAATAGTCATTGTAGTAATAGTAGTAATAGTAGTAATAGTAGACCCTAACAGTCCTTGGGCCTATATTGTCGCCCCGCATCCGATGCCCTCTCCCCGTACTCTCGTCCCCTTTGCCCCCAAAGCAATCATTCCATTCCCCACCGCATTCTTCGTGGTCGTCTGGCTTCTTCCTCTCTTTTAGAGTGTCCGCCATAGTCTTTGTCCATACCGGAAAATCCGGCATCCTCTAGGCCCCTTTTCCCATATCAAGGCGCTTGAGATTAATGTACAAATATTAATCTCAAGCATCAAGCATCATTCCCGAGAGATGTTAGTCGGCCCACGGAACCATTTGCTTCTATTAATTTAGTCTGAATCAACCCTTTAATAACAGCAATATTGCCCTCTAATTAACAAATCAGTTGAAAACACCGAAGGAAAAGGGTATATAATAACTTTGGTCACATCAAATCACAACCACCGCGAAAAGACCCTTGCCAGAAATGGCCAAACGTCTAGGGATCACCACCCTATTCCGACCAGTCCTCTTCTGCTAGAATCTCGGGTCGGCCCTCGCTGCCACTGTCACTATCTCCCCGATTCCGGTTGCCATAATGGCCAATATTGGGCTCCTGAATAGACCATTCGATTAAAACAATAAACAGGGTAGAATAATACTGAGTGAGCTGGGTCTTTTGAATTGGCCTTACCTGACAACCCCCTGCCGCATTAGCCAATGGAATTGGTGTGGCCTATTGTCATTGGTTTACAAATAGAACCCAACCGACCCTCCCTATGGAAGGGATACGTGTAATTTTAAGTCTCAATCCATACAAAAATATATAACATGATGAATTACCTTATCTTTCGGAGAGACTGGCGACATGCTGTTCCGGTTTGGTACCAATGAATGGCCTAACTGACCGTGGCCATCGGTATCGTCTTCAGACTCCAGAAAAGCATCAAGGGCCTGGTCCGCATCTTCCCCATGCCTAAGCGTGAGTTGTTCCATAGAGGTTTTGATGGAGCTTGGTTGAGGGGCTTAAACACCATCCAGCATGTCAGCAACCAGCGGTCCAGCCCGCCATCAATAATTGAGGGAATATATGAACAACAAATTCGGCATTAGTCTGATAGTACACTTTGCACTGTCCGGACTAGCTAACAAACCATATACTAAAGTAGCCCCGAAAATACAATGTTGTATAAACAAATCGTAGCATACGCATATTATAATAAATACCTGGCTCCCGGTAATAGGAATAATCATGGCCGCGATAGGCCTTCATCTGCTCCCGAAAATCGGTTTCCAGTCGCTCCCGGAGCCGCAGTTGCCGCTCTGCTGTCAGTTGGTCGAGTTGGTGCTGATGCTTATTCCGCTTACTCGAATAAGTCTCGCTAATCGATGGTGCGAATTCGATATAAATTCAGAATTATAGATCAATAATTAAAATTGGACGTATTAGAGACCGCATATTGTATGGGTCGGAGTTATAATCTACCAAAAACGACTATAATAATGGCTTCTTAGCAATTGGCCCTTACCGTAAAGCCTCCTGCCACGCAAGATGGCTGGACTTCTGTTGGGCGATCCAGCTATCCAATTCACTTTGACGTCGCTGCCCTGCTATTCGGTCATACTGTGATTCGAGTTGAACAATCATGGCTGAGAGTTTTTCTACACGAGATAAACACAGGTATTAATTGAACAGGAAAAAAAAAACTGCTCAGTAAGTTGACAACTAAAGGAATACACTGGAGAACCCTACCAGACTATACTACACTCCCCATAGTCGAAAATAATTGTGAGCCCCCCCTCTCCCCTCCGTTCCCTAATGGTATGTCTAAATAAAATCCCCTTGGCATTTACCTATTTTCCGAGCCGCTTCTTTAGAGTGACTCGCCAGTACGTGAAGGTTAGACAGCTCGTCCCGCGCTCCCTGCCAGGTACGACTTTGGTCTTCGCACCGTTTTCGGCAACTATCGAAAAGCCGGTCCGTTGTCTAAAAACCCTTACAACAAGAGTACCCCGAAGCACAACCACAACCACATACCAATTTTGTTTTATTATTAGTTGGCATAGGACTAAATGGTACTTATCCAGGCCAAATGCGCCCGCCAATGCATGACCGGGAAATTCTAATTACCAGTAGCATACGAGGGAAAAGTGGCCACCTACCTGTGCAAGTTGGGCATGGTGTACCGCCTGTTCGGAAATGCACTTCCACCTAGTTAGGAAGTCGGGCGTCTCCTGAGGCATGGTAATAAAAATACAGTAAGTGGAACGAGTGGGTGAATGCAACGACAATGACCTGAAAGGCTCGAGGAAGAGGAAAGCACGGAAATATTAAAAAATAACACCCCGGAAAATAACAGGAAAGTGCCTAGCTTGTTGAATTGCGGATGGTATGCCAGGAAAAGGGTGGAGCCAACCGCCATAGGTTGTTGTGTCAGGGGCAAAATGGTGGAAGGGACCTCTCTCTTCTTGAGAAAACCCCACCACCCTCTCTATACGGACCGGCCAAAAGCAAAAGAATGCTCTCCGATACGGGGAATCGAACCCCGGCCGTCGCGGTGAAAGCGCGAAATCCTAACCATTGGACCATATCGGATCAGAACGAAAAGTTTTGTCATGTTTTTTCTATATCATAGTATTGTGTAGCCCCAGAATGCTTACTGGTCAGTTGCCAATAGCGCCTCGTAATATTTAGTATCCGAGGACAGTACAAACCCGAGCAATGTAGTGCGGGTGTAGCCAAATTGTTGAAAAACTATATATCGCCATTACTCCTCGCTTATTAAATATCACACCAAACGAAGTTTAGATTAATTGTAAAGCAGACCAAGCCCATATCATCTATGAAGGTCGAGTAATACAACAAACTCCAGGATATTATTGCAAGCATTTTTTTTTATTATCGACTATGTGCGTGTATACCTAAGGTGGTATATGAGAAGACACGTTAGCTAAGAGAAGCTTTTTATTGAATAGACCCGAAACTGTCCCACAGACAACGAGATATCCGGGGATATTTCCTAAGTAGGCCAGTTGGTTGAGTAATCGTGTACGAATAGTAGAGAAGATATGTGAGAAACTGACCTTGTCTAGAATTTTCTGTTACTAATATCCTCTCGGATTGATTAGATAAGAGGTCGTCCATTCAACCTACCTGTTCTATGCAATAGTGCTCTCTGGTGCTCGGCCCCATTATTACCCCAGACCACAGACTTCTTTTCCCTTTCGGGTTATCGCGCTGTACAGTAATCACCCACTCAGACTTGCCTGATTGGTGGGATGGCCCGGCTGATGAGTGGATAATCTTCCCAGCTACGAATGTCCAAGCTGATGTGTTTCCAAGCCACGGGCTGGTATGGCGAATGAGCGAGTTGAGCCATTAGTAATTCCCGTGGTTATTTTTATAGGGTAGCTCTATCAATTTATTCTAAGGGCAGTTTACTAAGCCTAAGAGGGGTGGCTTAATCGACCCTTTGATTAAGCCAGTGGGCTATGCTGCCCGCCCACATGCTCCTTGTAACCTAAACACTGCTTAGCAACAGTAGTATTTTTTCGGGTGCTTACAAAGAATTTGCCAATCAAGGCTCGACGACCAATCGTAGCTAATTGCACCATGGCGCTAGTTTAATAATCCGGCCCCTTTCACTACCCTACCCTTCGTTCCCATTGGCCGGCGGCGAGATGTAGTCCTCGAGTTTGCTGTGTAAGCATAACTAGACAGCTAACTGTCTGGACGAGTGGGGGGGGCGGAGACGCACAGAAGGTTCGGTACACAACAGTAGACTGTATTGGTGGGTACAGGGCCAAGTTCATCTATTATAAATACCCGCTTACCTTCCCCCCACATTGTTTCGATATCTCCAGCTATCAATAATACCTGCTGCCACACTTAAGCCCGACCTCCGTCTTCCTGCCTGTACCCGCCTCCTTTCCTTAGCCCTTACATTCACCATGTCTGCCCGCCCTCAGATTTTCATCGTCTTCTACTCCATGTATGGCCATATCCATACTCTGGCTAAGCACATCCAGAAGGGTGTCCAGAAGGTCGCCGACGTCGACGTCACGCTCTACCAGATCAAGGAAACCCTTCCCCAAGAAGGTAAGCACTGCATTTTTATCACCCATGTTCTTCGTTGAATCGTACCACCCATGTGCCTCGATATATCTATTCAGACCCCCATCCCCACCTACTGTTATATGCCGACCATCAAACTAAAATTCTAACCATTGTTATATTCCATCCTCAACCAACACCCCCTATGTACAGTGCTCACCTTGATGCATGCTCCCGCTAAGCCCGAGGTGCCCATCCTTGAACCGGCCGACCTTGTCAAGGCCGATGCCGTCATTTTCGGTATCCCTACTCGTTTCGGTAACATGCCCGCCCAATGGAAGTCCTTCTGGGATGCCACCGGTCAGCTCTGGGCCAGGTAAGCATCACCCACAATTATATAACTCTAGTTTCCTTTAGAGCCTCCTTTTAGGGACAATGAAGTTATCCGATACAGTTCACCTCTCCCAATAGCATAATTGTCCGACTATTTGTTTAGTAGGGAGGGGTAGTGAGCGCTTATTACGATAACGTAAGCGATTTTATCCACTCATAACACTAACCATTTCCATATCTTTTTATATACTTATCATATACTCTCTCTCTCTGCTTGCCTAATCCTATTTTCCAGTGGTGCCCTGAACCACAAGTTGGCCAGTACCTTCATATCCACCGCCTCCCAGCACGGTGGCCAGGAAACCACGGCCTTCACCTTCATCACCAACTTCGCCCACCACGGTATGATCTACGTGCCTTTGGGTTTCACCCACGCCAACCTCCAGGACAACTCCGAGGTCGTTGGTGGTGGCCCCTGGGGTGCCGGTACCGTGGCCGGCGGCGATGGCTCGCGCCAGGTGAGCGAAAAGGAAGCCGCCATTGCCGAACACCAGGGTGAGTCGTTCGCCAAGGTTACCAAGCAGTTCTTCAACGGCCGCCAGTAAGTATTTGCGGAGGCTAACTCTCGTGTGCATAAGCTAGACTCTCTTCTGGCAGTACTGGTATTCATTTAATGACCCACGATAGTCTCGGGCATTCTTAAGTCACCCCAATAAACTTTTAGTTAAATTGTGTAATTATTTGGGCAACTTGATTTCGGTTTGCTAGTAAGCGGTGGTTAGGAGGGGGCCCTAATGTCCTAGGCCCCACCGAAGATTTACGCATGGATTCGCCCTTGAGGCGGGGAGTATTCCAATCCCTATGGTGGGGGAGTACTGGTGGTGCTGTACGAATAACCATACACTTGCTCAAATATACGTCGTCATCGTACCCTGAGTTGACACGGCAACCTGATTCGACTAGCTGGATCAAATCATTAGCAGCAGGGTTAGACTACGTCTATGGCACTTATGCCTGTTTGCCTCTGCATAGTAGCAGTATGCTCTAAATGACCACCAGTCCCATCTACATCCAGCCGAAATGCGTCGTTTTAAATTATGATGGCTATTGTTCCATCACCATCGGTATTTAGTCAGTAGGGATTTCGGCTGTTTTTGAATTAAGGCCGAATTCGTCAGGCCGGACAAATTCGGTCCCCATTTCCACCTAAATTATAGGTAGTGAGGTGGGAAAATAGATAGCCAGGCCAAAGTGTCAATTGTCAATTGGTCATCTCCCACACGTGATTATAATGCCCCTGTCTAGTGCCGATTAGTCAGGCCGGAACGGTTAGTAGTTATGGGCCTCCGACTGGCGTCATGGGTAGCGGCGACTTCTTTAGTAACACATTCACATTGAAGGGCTTACGGCCATTTCGGTGGTGTGTCTCCTGACTGTGGCCAAAATACAAACAGTTGCAACCCTTCCCTCCCTTCTCCCCAAGTCCGCTTTCGACTCTCACGCTAGACCAGTCGAGTGTTAGCGACTGGCCGGAGGAATGACCCCACCACTTGCGGCCTAGCCAATGCCTTATCGGAGTTGCGAACCGCTGCTCGAGAGGCCCCCCCCGTCATTGGGCTGCCCGGGAGGTGGGAGTTTCGAAGGGATCATCGTCCTTTGGTAAAAGACAGAACACACCTACAGTGGAAATAGGAGAAGATACTATCCCGCATTCGTCCACAGTGAATGGGCTAGACCCATACTCACCATTTATCGGCGGGGTTAGCCAAGCTGGTCGATGGGACGGAGATTAGAAGTACCTTGGGAGGTTAGTCAGTGTGGATTTGGTAAGCGACCTCATAAGAGACTCTTGCCACAGGGCCTTAGGATACACTGTCCCCGTTATCTATTAACATGTCAAGCAGAGGAGAAAGGGGAACGGAGTGCGTCAATGGCAGAGGGGCCGACTCGTGTTACCCAAAATAGGGATGGTGCTTAGAAATAGGTGCAAATAAGGAAATTGGGCTGATGAACGAGGAGGGCGGAATGAGACTGCCCCTTGCCTCACCTGCCCACCGTGGGTGTAATCTGCAATGTCCATGCTGAAGAGGTCTCTCACTGTTGAATGGGGCCTATATATACCCCAGCCTATATATACCCCAGCCTCTTCCCCCCGGGTTTCACTTTTCTTCACTACATTATTGCTAACCTCTTCATTCCCCATACCACCATCACTCCTCCACTCTTCTCCCACCCACCTTTTATATCCCTCTCCACCATGGCTGTTCGTCCCCAAGTCTACATCGTCCTCTACTCTCTGTACGGCCACGTCTTCAATCTGGCCCAGAGCATCAAAAAGGGCGCCGAAAAGACCGGCCTCGTCGACATTAAGCTGTTCCAGGTCCGCGAGACCCTCCCTGCTGATGGTAAGTAGTTGACGACCCATTGTCCTTCCCTGTTGTGTCCGCTGGCCTAGTAATTAGGCGGGCCCGGTGGTATTAGTAGTATTGACTTGTCGTGTTCTACCCCCTGTGGTTACTTCGTCACCGCCTGCTTCAACATGCTTCTTGAGTGTATTTCGAGATATACTTAATTGTATTCGATTCACACACACACACACACACATTGCCCTGGTCTCCCAGTCCGTGCTTATCTAACCCAACCTTATTCACGCCCCCCTCTCCACTTTCCTCCCCGCGACCGCCCTGGTATTCCAATGATTGTCCACCTCCCATACAGTTCTCACCAAGATGCACGCTCCCCCCAAGCCCGAGATCCCGGTGCTGGAGCCCAAGGACATGGCCGCCGGTGACGCTTTCCTGTTCGGTGTTCCCACCCGTTACGGCAACATGCCCGCCCAGTGGAAGCACTTCTGGGATGCCACTGGTCAGCTCTGGGTTTCGTAAGTAAAATAATCCTTATTATACTCAACCACATGATTCCGATATGTATATATTGTACCTGGTTCGCTCGTTTCGGGGCCATGGTCAATTCGTGGAGATCATGGGCCAATCTAACCCTTCCCTTCTATTATCAACCTATATACTCCGTCTTCCCCCTCCCATTTTTACTATTATAGTGGCGCTCTGAACAACAAGATGGCCGGTGTCTTCTTCTCCACTGGTTCGCAGCACGGTGGCCAGGAAACCACCGCCTTCACCCTGTTGACCACCCTGGCCCATCATGCTATGATCTACGTACCCCTGGGCTACACCCACCCCAATCTCCAGGACAACTCCGAGGTCATTGGCGGCAGCGCGTGGGGCGCTGGTACCGTGGCCGGCGGGGACGGTTCCCGCCAGGTGACTCCCAAGGAAGCCGCCATTGCCGAGCACCAGGGTGAGTCGTTCGCCAAGACGGTGCGGCAGTTCGTTGGTGAGAAGCTTTAAGGAGTGATTTTTGTATAATTGTGCATGGTGACCTATCAACCTAGTCCCATGCTTTTCTCTGACCTCGTTTTGCTGGGCGATTGTGTGGGGGTCTGGCCGAGACATTCTTAGCCCCCCGCCTAAATATCGTCCATGGTTGCCTAATTACCTGATCAATTCGGGCATGCAGCTCTCCTCCTTTCATCTTTTAATAAAACCATATCATAAGTTTCCTTCTTTTCGCAACTCGGCATGCCTAACTTGTTACCAGTGGGTTGTAATGAACCATCAAGCAACGTAGTCTACGTACATGTGATGGAATATTTTAATGCCTGGGACTGGTTCAATAGATCGCTAGATTTATGGTCTTTGGGAATTAGCCATTTAAGGACTAGGTCAGCTGCTGTCAATCATACCTGTATAGTCCGTAACCAGACATGGCCCGTTCTACAGCCTTGTCCGACTAGTGGTTAACAAGCTATGACCGACCTTACTCCCAATCACAACCCCATGTGTGTAATATGCACCACTGTATTCCTCCGATCTCTGCGTCGCTCTAAGCCACACATAGTTTGTAAAGGTTGTGTCCCTCTGAAATATGATATCGTATCAACGACTGGCCAGCGGGTGCGCACAAATGAATATCTGTTATTACGAATCTGGAGTAGCACAGCCCCTGGGAGCAAGCTGGGCTAATCGGACTCCCCTGGTTTTACACTAATTACGCGGGCCGATTGTAATAAGGGAATGCTATTGCCCCATAACCCCTCCCCTCCCCCTGTCTCTACTAACGATCACGATGGTGTGCCTAAATGGGCTATTTCCAATTGGTTTCGGAGTGGAATGCTCTCAACTAGCCGCAAATAGCCATTAGGGATCAGTCCCCCAGTATTCCAGGTGATGGTTTGAACGCGCAATGCCCGATTAGAATCTGCGGATTATATCCTACCATCCTGGCCTACTAGATATGCTGCCCATTCCCCCCGTTTCACAAACCTAAGCTGTTTTACAACCGGATCGCTTCATTTATCAGTTGGTATTCTTAGTCTTTCCGTATCCATCCTATTGATTATTATTCCGCACTCCATATTGCACCCTCGTATACTTTTACCCTCCCCCCACCTTCAATTCCCTACTCGCATCACTATGCCGGCCATCGCTAAGCCCAAGATTTTCATTGTGTTCTACTCGCTTTACGGGCACGTCTACACGTTAGCCCAGAGTATCAAGAAAGGCGTAGAGAAGGTGTCCGAGGTGGAAGTCCATTTGTTCCAGCTCAAGGAAACCTTGGACGACAAAGGTAAATGAAATGGAATATGCCCCAGATTTCGTACTAGGCCTGTTATCTAGTGGAGAGGGGTACCATCATCAATCTTCAATTGCGTAGGCATTTGGTCTACCATCCGCCGTCAGAGCATACTTTTGGGTTCTCCCTTACTAATGCACTCACCGTCAATTGGTTTCGCTTGACATCCCTAAATTCTTTCTTCGATGGTAGTTCTCGCCGCCATGCACGCTCCGCCCAAACCCAATGTGCCCGTCATCGTCCCCAGCGATTTAGCCGCTGCTGACGCTTTCTTGTTCGGTATTCCGTAAGTCGGATGTTATATAAATTGTAATCACCTGCGTCATGGGAATGCGGTACTGGTCATTTATAATCGCAACGGCATTATTCTGAAACCAATGAAGATGATTTAATCTAACCTGCCAAGTTTTATTGAATCATTATTATTTGTATAGGACTCGCTTCGGCAACATGTCCGAACAGTGGAAGAATCTCTGGGATGCCACTGGCCAGCTCTGGATAAAGTAGGGCATCACTATTTACTCATCATCCCTCCGACAGCTATATTGTGGGCATTATTTAGGAATATATCAATGCCTCCTGTTGGACACTATTACATAGTGCTTATGATCCACCGTCTAAACCCCAATTACATCAATCATCATTTCTACGTTTGATTCAAACCTCCTTCCCTCATAATAGGCAGGCCCTATGCGGTAAAATGGCCGGCACCTTTTTCTCCACGGCTTCGCAAAATGGCGGCCAGGAATCCACCGCCTTGACCTTCATCACAACACTGGCCCACCACGGGATGATCTACGTCCCCTTCGGGACCCGTTCTTCGCACATCTTCGATAATAGTGCGATCGTGGGCGGGAGCGCCTACGGTGCGGGTACTATTACCAATGGAGACGGTTCCCGTCTGCCGTCTCCACATGAAATCGACATCGCAGAGGCCCAGGTACGTGCATACTTTACCCTTGTTAGATAAAATAGAAACCACCAAGTTCTTTTAGGTTTGCTACCTTTACACCTAGGTATACTTTAGAAAAGTAAGGCGTAAAAATATGGGTAGCCAGACTCTCCGATTATCTTTCGATATCGCCATGTTTACTAATCATACAATAGTTCTATTATTGCATGTTAATTTAACCTGTGTATCCAATAGGGACAGATTTTCGCTCAGAACGTGGCTCAATACTACCGTAACCACCGCGGTTAGATCACCTATATATTAACCTGACTTGGATCCCCATATATAGCTATCCAGGGATAGTAATGTGCCTGCACTAACAAGGCTATATACCCACAACTAGATCTTTACGAATAAAGTCCTTCACTATTACACTTTATCAAAAACGAAATGAAAAGTACCTCTAATTAGCCTGTATTCAAACAACTGGGCCGGTTGTATTTGCGTAAATGATGTAATTGGTATGGCGACTAGGCCTCAAATAGCTATAGTTCAACAGGAGTAGCACAAGTTATGTCGGATTTTATGAGGAAATAACTGGTTGATTGTAATACACATTGCTGCCAGTAGACATATATGCTAGTGCAGAATTACGAGGTTTCGCCTTCTTCTTCAATGCCCCGGATATAAAGCACGTTGTTGCACCTAGGGGGGAATATGGGAAGCAACGTTAAATTTGGACGGAAGGAGTCGAGTTAGGTGGTATTCATTTCAAACGAATTCCGCAGCTATACAAAGACATAGACTGGTGACCTGATGTATTGGATAGTATAATATTTACCGTATGAGTAGCTCGCCAAGAACACCGCCGGTGGAGGCTCCGTCTTTGAATTCCTCGGCGTTAGCCAGCTAAATAGGCCGGAAATTGAGCAACAGTAAATGAAATAGGGGAAAGAAATGAGCAAAGCTAAGAACAGATACAACAAACACTGGATTCGATATACACATTGCAATGGCGGGTTGGCCTTCTTGTGCTGGAGGTCCCACGGGACCATTTTGGACATTTACTTACCTGAATATTCATGTACGAGTCGACAGATGTAAGAAAGCCTTTGTATTCCATGCCCCACTTGAGGGTGACCATGACGGCTTTGCCGGTCAGATCTTGAAGGAATGGCTTGGGGTTAACGAAGTGAATCTATTATGCCGCATGGGATTAAGCATAAGGAGGTTACGAGTTAGAATGCCGCAGTGTAGAAGGAGTTCGGGCCATTCGGGCACTATGCTGGAAATGGCCAACTATTACACGATCGCGTTGGTCAGGGAGCATGGACAATGGGCGGTGAATAATGTACACTTACGCCGGACATATTGACGGTTGGTGAATTTTAAGATGGCACTATAAGTGGGGAACGGAATAGGACGAACTAAGGGAATGCACCTGAAAAAAAGCAACGTGAATTAAAGCGCGTAAATGTAAAGCAAAGGAGTCTATGGCAAACTAGTTGTGAAGCTTCCGAAGTGACCAAAGACTGCGACTGGCTTTGTTTTTTCACGATTCAGCGACCTAGTCCCCCCCCTATTGTAGGAATTAGGCGACGGGGTGGTATTCATTTCGCTAGTTCCGGTTTGTGTAGCCCAGTCTCGCACATTAGCTTCAGCTCCATTTGTCGATAGTCATCCCGAGCCCATCCTCAACGAAATTCGTATTTCATCCCCGTTTATAAGCCACCATGTCCGATAGCAGCCTGGCCCAATACTACGGGCAGCTTAATAGCCTCTTATCCCACCCATCGAATGAAATGTATGTAAGTACCTTTAGACGGTAGACGTGGCATCGACTGACCCATTATTCTCTCTATACCTTGGGCCCTAAGCCATTACTTTCTCTTTCTTCCGAGTTATCACTACCCAAGTACCACCATCTAAATATAAAATAATACTTACATACATTCCTGCTTATCCTCATAATATACCTATCTCGTCCCCGAATATCAGCGAAACAATTGAATTCATACCCGATATTGGCGAAAGTGATGCGTTACAGCTCCCCCCAGAGAGTCAGGTGGGGCCGTTTTGGCTAATCGAGGGTTCATTAGGTATCCCACTTTCGCTTCGCCACCAACTGTTCGGTTTCCTTCACCAGTGCTTTAAAGAACTACGCCTCAACTCAGTCCAACCCCAATTAGGTAGGCCGGATATATTTTATTCGTCTGGTTGATCAAGGGGAGCTCCTCCACTTTAAAATAGGTTCTTGTACATATTGAATATTTCGGTTGAAATTGGGCTCAATCAATTCTAAGTATCACTACTCCGGTATCCCCAAATCATATAGCAAGTGCCTCGGAATCGCACATTGAAGAGCAACTCTCTATTACGCAATGTCTACTGGTATTCAATCACCGCAATTATACTGCTTGGAACACAAGGTAAAGTAAGCCTAGTTTACGTCTGGCCCATCGGTGATTTATTATCCATACGCCACTTAACTGGCCTGTATCGAATGGTTGCTAAAACCTTGCTTTTTTTTTAAAAAAATATGTATCTCTGAATTGCACTAAATAGGAAAACATATATTAAAGGGCATGCCAAGTCGACGGCACTGCTTCTACACGAACTCAGGTTCACTAAGCTGACTTTGAGTATACCTAAATATTCCAGCTGCGAAGATATATGGGCCCATCGGTAAGTGGTGCTTATTTGACCAATTTCCTGTTATTATTGAATGTGCCTTGGATGATTTAAATAGGCCCAGGGTCTTATTAGGCTAATGGTGCCAAACGAGGAAAAGCAGGTACTAAGGGCAGGAATCTCAAAACCATTGGACCTAGTTAATTTGTTTTTACTTATATTCCGCTTGGCTATGATGTACATGGGTATTGGTTAGCAAATGGGCCTACCGCCAGTTGCAATCCCAGATTCCCATAGATAACTACGTAGCCCTTTTGAATGCCGATTTTGCCCTCTGTGACCGGTCAGCCGCCATCTATCTTCGCAGTTATTACTCTTGGAACTACCGCCAATTCCTTCTGGACTGCCTGTTAGAATGTTTGGATGGCCCGCTAGCTACCAGGACCGTTGCTCATTATATCACAATTGGTCGGATTCTTTGGCACGCTTGGGCCGCCAACCACCTTTGGATTCGACTTCACATTGGGGACTACTCGGCATGTAACTTTACGATATCCTGCGTGAAGGCTCTCGGATTGTGGCTGCAACTGGCGGAGCGAGTATTTGTTCCCCAGAAAATTGGTTTAGTGGTATGTTCCGACCAGCAACTGTTGGACATTCCCGAGCTACAGGCAGTTTACCGACTTCTGGATCTTTGTATACCTAACCAAAATCCCTCTTACTCGCACCAACTCATTATGGAGATGGTGGGTATCCTTGAACTTCTCTTTACCGAGGATCTACTTCGGTTGTATCCAGACTACGAGTCAATTTGGTATCACTATCGGAATGCCACCAGTTGGTATCTCCAATACCAGTTTGGCACTATTAAACAGTCTCGCCCCATCTCTTGTTGGGGCACTTCCTTGGTTAACCATGTCGATGAGGTCTGGCCCCAAATGCAGCGCGATCTTGATGTGATTGGCATCCAACTCACTTTGGATGATACCGAACCTGCACGAGGAATTCGGGGGTTTTCGGAAAATCGGGAATGTCCCATCCCACTGACTGAAGCGGCCCGTACTCTCATTTGCGAGTGGGAGAAGGTCCGTCATCCGCCAGGGGCCTCTTCGGAAACCTGCCTTAACTCATTTATTTCAACATGCACTACGGTGGACCGCCATCGGATTCAGTACGAGATCTGGTTGCGATTGCAACCGGAATACCTAGACCACAGCCGACTACTCCCCTAACCGGCCTATTTGTTTGATTCTTGCATATACAGGCATTTATAAATGAATATGTATGTATGGGTACTAATAGGTGAATATAAATAAAGAAATGTAGACATATTATTAGGGTGTCCACTAAGGGTCCCATAATAGTGCTATGTAAGCGGTTGCCCTAGGGATGCGTTACTTCATTTGTCATGATGGGAAGCTTCGAAAGAGACGGTATTCTCGCTTGATGCACGGTCTGAGCCGTGTTGATCCAAGGGATGGTAGGTGGCCCCCGACGAAGCAGTGGTGTTATAGGACATGGGACTAAGTGGGTAGTCACCACTCTCAGGACCATGCGAGGTTTTCCCACCGTTAGTGTCATTTTTACCACGCACTGTCTCGTAAAGGAGAATCATGCCCACCGCCATGGTCAGTGTCGTAAAAGCGAAGGCGACATGCATCATACCGTAGGAGCCCACGTCCAAATGGTGCTCCATCAGGAAATTGGTTTGCTCGTTCGTGGACCCCATGAGTAAGTAGCCCGAAAGGATAGCAAAAAAGGCCGTGACGATCTGGAGGGGGTGCAAGGTGAGTAGCGTGGCGTGCGGGTCGTTGGACAACAGCATAATCTCAATGAGCCGGAAGAGGGCCGTGAGCGCGAAAGCGGTGCCAAACAGACCGTGTACCGCGGTAGCCATGTGGGTATGCTGGTGGTGGAAACCCATGGAAATGCCGACGAATAGGAAGACCAGGGCCGACAGGGGGGAGCGGGTCCGGATGAAACCCGACCGGCTGATGAGGAACGAGCCCAGGCCGCCGAGCAGAAAAATAACCCCGATGGATGTGTGCTGCAAGTCGCGGTGGCTCCACTCCGATCCGGGTACGTGTTCATGCAGGATGGTGACCGTTCCGAACAGTAGGAAAAACAGGCTTTCGAAGTATTCGATGGGCCGGCCGCGCCGCGCCAGCCAGGCGGTACCGAGACGCAGGAGCACCACCTGGATCACTCCATACCCGACCAGTAGGGATCCTTTGATGAAGTGGGCCGCACACCGGCCCGTTTCTGGTTCGTAGCAGAAACCCAAAGTGGACAACGTGCCCAGAAGTACCTCCATGTAGGCCCACACCAGGGTCCATATATCCAGCCATTTATGGATAAACACGACGACATGCATGCGGCGGGGTAGTTGGGGGTCCGAAGTGCCTTCGGCGAGCAAGACCCGGTGCAGCAGGTGCCGGCAGCGGTTAACGATCCCTTTCGGGGGATTGTTACGCAGTCCCCCCAGTAAGCCCACTACGGGTTCGGCGTCTGCAGAAATGTCCGTATCGATGCCGTGGTCAATAGCGGCCCGGGACAGAAACACTAGCTTATAGAACCCGCAGGCCAGTTGGCCCAACAGGGTGACCAGCATGAAAAATCCGAGGCCTTTGTGGGAATTGTAGCCCACATCCGTGCGAACCAGGAAACTGAAGAAATAGCCGACCCCAGCCAAACAGGCCGTAAGAAGTTGTAGGGCCAAGTGGTAGCGGGACCGAGCCAAGCCGAACATAACACTGATGGGCATAAGGAGAAAGTAGGCCCCCACCATAGCCAGAATATGAACTACAAGAGCGAACTGCATCTCGAAAACGGGTTATCCACAGATTCAACAGGGCTATTCAACGTGTGGAATAGGGTGTATAATGTTTAAAATATAGGGGAAAAAAGAAATAGGTCAAGCCGCTCGCTAAAGATTGCCAGGCAGTCAGGAAGGGAGTAAAAGGCCGATGGTACGAGGGAGTCAGCCAGCGTCGAAGTGAAACAAAGGGATATACCATGAAATGGGTGGATTGAAATCAAGGACGTTGCGCCCGCATCCACCTTTAAAAGGGCCAACGTAACTAACAGGGACCCGTTAAGCTCAGCCACGATACAATAAACTACCCTTTCAAATAGCCATAAAGCCTAGGAATCAGTATAGGATAACCGGGAATATGTCCTATAGAATGGAACCAAAACGACTAAGCCCAAGAGGCGATTAAATAGTAACACTGATGGATCAAGGAAAAATAACTCGTTTAAGCGCCTCTCTGAACCCTATTTATAGGGAATTGGTCCTGGCCACGAATCTTCCAAGGTCTGTTTTGGGGGACCAGCCATCCATTTGGCCTTTTGTGATCACAACTGTACCTATTGACGTCGAATTCCCTTGCCGGGTGATGACGAAGCATCGGGTGGTTTAATTTCCATGAATGTGCGTGGTAGTTCGAGTCATCGGCGCCAATTGTTTTTCTCACCATTAAAACCCCAATATCATTAAGTCTGGGCAGCAACCCATGACCAATTACAAATATATATATATAATTGTAGTACATTTTATCTATTCGGTTGGACTATCACCGGGGGAAACAATTTGTTTAATAGACGGGCAGTGTGGCCTTGGCTGCACGCTTGAATGGCTGGAGTAAAAAGAGAGCGCATTGCTGTACTCAAGGGTACGTTAAGCGTTAGAATAAAAAAAATCAAAGGTAATATGAAAGGGCGTGTGCCTTTTCCCCATTTGCCGTCCCATTGAGTTATTGGCCCCAACCGGGATCGAATAAACTCCCCGGTTGGCCGAGCTATCAGCGAAACCGGCCAAATAAACACGGCCTTATATGTCATTTGGGATTAAGCAGAATGCTGAAAGGATACATGCCAAGGAATTTTTAAGAGGTATACATAGTGGCCACTTACTTTATGAGCGGGGGTGGATTACGTAAGCGCTCATCTTACCTGTGTATTTGTAAGTAGAATTGCCCAGTTGACTGATTGGATGACTGTCCACTTAAAGATATCCGCCACCATCAACCAGCTGCACCACTTACTTTTACGCGCAGCATGTTTTGGTCTGACCGGGCAAATAGCACTGATGTGTGGAGTCAAAGCACTCGTAAGGATTCCGAAAGCCGTGGAAAAGAAAGGCCATGAGAGTAGAGGAAACGTATGCTGCCAAGCGGTCTGGGAATAAAATAATCGAAGTCCTTACATAGGAGATCATGGGAGTAGCGGGTCTGGAATGTAAAGCACTGCCAAGCCGTCCTTGGTTTGTAACACAGACCGACTTTAATGACGTAGTCTAATAATAATAGGTGTGTCATAGTATTTACCTAATATCGGTTAATAAGATGTCTACTATAATATTGAAAGATCTGAGAAGAGTGTTATACAGCCAAGTGGGGGAACCTAAAATATTTTATAATAGGGATAGTAGTTCTAAAATTCATTAGTAGGTATTGTAAAGCTCAATAATTGGTGATTGTCATATGCTATTAAAGCTATCAGTTTTAATGATCCCAATATTTTACCATTAGGTATTGGCTACTAAATAATTTCTTATAGTAATAAAGGCCTAATTATAACCAAAAAGACTACTGTTTTCCAAGTTAACTACTCTTAGTCCATTAAGAGGCCTAAGGATAGGCCTCTAATAGTAGGCAGGGCTTAGGCTTAGCTAAGTAGTCACTAATATCAGGTACAGGGTATAATATTAATAAATAGAGACTAAGGGTAATATATATATATAAGGGACATATAGGAAGTATACTTACTAGTTAGTATAAGAGGGTAAGTATAATGAGAGTTTATAAAATAAACAAGGGGTTAGAATAAGCTAAGGAATCTAATCAGTCCCACTAGGGCCCAGTTATATATATACAGTGATAACTCTAAGAGGAGGTCCCAAGGGAAGGATACTACTAAGACTAGAGAGTAGGTAAATAGGATAATTAGATGATTACTAGTATCCAGAAGACTCTAGTGGTAATTAGAAGAGTTTAATAGATTAGTACTTAGGTAATTAGTAAAAAGAGGTAGAGTCTAAGTGGGGGGGATAGTTATATAATAAATAATGATCCCATGGTACTGAGTGTGACTATGGGAGGGCTAATATAGTACTATAAGGCTTAATAAGGGTTGGGTGTCTAAGCCAGCTAGATTAAGATAAATTAGATGACCTAATAATGTCCAGCCAGACCATTCTTAGAAATGTAGACAATAAATTATCAGTCATAAATTCTGTGATAAATATTAATTTAA